>JAFBJU010000522.1:242832-265831 GCA_016785305.1 Colistium nudipinnis | reverse complement strand
TTAGGGTTTTGGTGAAGGGTCGCTGCTAGAGAGATGGGAGTTGGTCCCTTGGGGTTTTCTGGGACCCCGAACGCACTGGTCTTGGTTCCGTGTCGTTCCGACATCGGGAAATCGGCGAAATCTCTGCAAGGCAACATGCATATTCCAGTTTCAGCCAGTTCCCAATGTCCGAGAGACACGGGACCAAGACCAATGCGTTCGGGGTCCCTGAAAACCCCCTAGGACCAAAGCCCATCTCTCTAGCAGCGGACGTTCACCGAAACCCTAGTCTTATTGTCACACTTATAAGGCTGAAATTAGGGTTTTGGTAACCCTAACCCTAACCCTAATTCCAGACTTATAGGGGTNATTAGGGTTAGGGTTTTGGTGAAGGGTCGCTGCTAAAGAGATGGGAGTTGATCCCTGGGGGTTTTCTGGGACCCCGAACGCACTGGTGTTGGTTCTGTGTCGTTCCGACATCGGAAAATCGTCGAAATCTCTGCAAGGCAACATGCATATTCCAGTTTCAGCCAGTTCCCAATGTCCGAGAGACACGGGACCAAGACCAATGCGTTCGGGGTCCCTGAAAACCCCCCAGGACCAAATCCCATCTCTCTAGCAGCGAACGTTCACAGAAACCCTAATCCTATTGTCACACTTATAGGGTTTATAAGGGTGAAATTAGGGTTTCGGTAACCCTAACCCTAACCCTAATTCCAGACTTATAGGGGTCGTAAGAGTAGGATTAGGGTTAGGGTTTTGGTGAAGGGTCGCTGCTAAAGAGATGGGAGTTGATCCCTGGGGGTTTTCTGGGACCCCGAACGCACTGGACTTGGTTCCGTGTCGTTCCGACATCGGGAAATCGGCGAAATCTCTGCAAGGCAACATGCATATTCCAGTTTCAGCCAGTTCCCAATGTCCGAGAGACACGGGACCAAGACCAATGCGTTCGGGGTCCCTGAAAACCCCCCAGGACCAAATCCCATCTCTCTAGCAGCGAACGTTCACCGAAACCCTAGTCTTATTGTCACACTTATAAGGCTGAAATTAGGGTTTCGGTAACCCTAACCCTAACCCTAATTCCAGACTTATAGGGGTTATAAGAGTGGGATTAGGGTTAGGGTTTTGGTGAAGGGTCGCTGCTAGAGAGATGGGAGTTGGTCCCTGGGGGTTTTCTGGGACCCCGAACGCGCTGTTCTTGGTCCCGTGTCGTTCCGACATTGGGAAATCGGCGAAATCTCCGCAAGGCCACATGAATATTCCAGTTTCAGCCAGTTCCCAATGTCCGAGAGACACGGGACCGAGACCAATGTGTTCGGGGTCCCTGAAAACCCCCTGGGACAAACTCCCAGCTCTCTTGCAGCGAATGTTCACCGAGACCCCAATCCTATTGTCACACTTAAAGGGGTTATAAGGGTGAAATTAGGGTTTCTGTAACCCTAACCCTAACCCTGATTCCAGACTTACAGGGGTCATAAGAGTGGGATTAGGGTTAGGGTTTTGGTGAAGGGTCGCTGCTAGAGAGATGGGAGTTGGTCCCTGGGGGGTTTTCTGGGACCCCGAACGCACTGGTCTTGGTTCCGTGTCGTCCGAGAGACACGGGACCGAGACCAATGTGTTCGGGGTCCCTGAAAACCCCCTGGGACAAACTCCCAGCTCTCTTGCAGCGAATGTTCACCGAGACCCCAATCCTATTGTCACACTTAAAGGGGTTATAAGGGTGAAATTAGGGTTTCTGTAACCCTAACCCTAACCCTAATTCCAGACTTATAGGGGTCATAAGAGTGGAATTAGGGTTAGGGTTTTTGTGAACGGTCACTGCTAAAGAGATGGGAGTTGTTCCCCGGGGGGTTTTCTGGGACCCCGAACGTGCTGGTCTTGGTTCTGTGTCGTTCCGACATTGTGAAATCGTCGAAATCTCTCCAAAGCCACATGAATATTCCAGTTTCAGTCAGTTCCCAATGTCTGAGAGACACGGGACCAAGACCAATGCGTTCGGGGTCCCCGAAAACCCCCCAGGACCAACTCCCATTTCTCTCCCAGCGAACGTTCACCGAAACCCTAACCCTAATATCACACTTATAGGGGCTATAACGAATCGCCGTTAGGGTTTACTAAAACCCTATTTTCACTCTTACAACCCCTGTATGTGTTATATCACGGTTAGGGTTTTGGTGAAGGTTGAAAGTTCAAAGGTTGAAAGTGCAAGATACTTTTGTTTGCGTTTGTTTCTTTGAATTTCGTCTTATTTCAAAACTATATGGTGTAATGTGTCTCAGGGCCATAAAATAAAATGACGTATTGATTTTGTGCAAGCTATCTTCTACCTTTTTTCCTTAATGCTATCACTAGTACCGCAGTTAGTGGAGTGTTTGCCTTTATTTGTCTACCCAGGGAGCTGTTAACTCCCCAGCAGCATTATGACTGGGGTCTGCGTGCGCTGAAGACAGTGCTGAAGGCATGTGGCAGTCTCCTGCAGCAGCAGAGGAGGAGCCACAACAAGGACAAACGTAAGATCCTCCTTCGGCTATTTATTTATTTGATTGTACAATTCAAGGGTGCAGTTGTGAACGTTGAGAGTTTATCTGGTTCAAATTAGGCAGGCTAGCGTCTATTCATTTTAGAGATGGTGCAAATAATGTAGTTGGGATGATTTCTAAATAAATGACGTATTCAGAAGAAGTAAGTCTTTTGGACATATTTAAAACACAATTCTAACATGAAAGCCAAAAGATTGCATATTTCAGCAATTGTGTTTCACAATTTACATTGTGTATTCATAGTGCGTATCACAATATTGATGTCAGGTTGGTTTGAGGGTAGAGAGAACAGTTTTAATGCAATTTTTCATTGAACGTTGAGATTTTCAAGGACACCCGGCCCATACAGTCGTAATGCGCCGTTAACACACTTTATGGATTGTAATGGACATGGAGTGTCGGCATTGCCATTGGATGATAATGGATAGCTACTAAAGATTCAATTGTCAGTTTGATGTGATTTCCCTACCCGATGTGAAAGTGTATTCATGCTTCACATGTTGAATAGTAATTGAAATTGTATAGTAATAAAGTAGAAGTCCATCAAGTTGCACAATCAAGCTGAAAGAACTAAGTGGTCATTTTACAAGCAGCAATTGCTTACGAATCAAAACTTTATCTAGACAGCAGACAGTTTGAATCGGCTCAGACGGAAACTTCTACATTGCGACTTTCGTTCAGTTACTATGTTACAGTATGATATTACAGTTATTTTACTGTTTCGATTAATTAAAAGAAAGTGTTCAGGTGTTAGGAAGTCTACAAGGGCTAAGCCACCACTGGTAAATGTAGGCAGTATCGGGGTACTGCAGCATAAATACACAGAAAAGTTATTCTTCCCAGTGTGTCAGAAACCAACTTATTATTAATAATAACTAATAATTAATGAAGTCATGGGATTTTGGGCCACCTTATGACAGGCTACTCACCAGAATTAAATACTGTACCCCACAGAGACAGAATGGACTGCCAAAAAACAAATTGAAGTTCAATATATTCACGTTCACATGTCCTTTATTTATAACAGTCAGAGCTGCCACACACACCCAGTACTTCTACCTAGATTAGTACATCATGTCCACATCTGTAGACTAATATAATTGAAGTAAAACGTTTTTGGCCTTAAATGATTCAACATAAAGCCATTTGCACAGGAGGTCAGTCGTCTAGAGAGTGTCTTAAAAAATCTCTTTCCTTGGTAGTGACGGCAAGCATCGGAGCTGAGTGGCACAAAGTTCTAGAGCTGATGAAACAGAATTTAAAGGAAAAGGTCGGGGGGGGGGGGGGGGGCTTATCCTCCTTAGGCTTATCCTGTACCCGGCTGGGTCACACGTCAAAAATGTTGTATTCATCCGTGTCTGTGCGTGTGGATATCTCCTAAATTCCGCTTGAGCCGCTCTATGCATGTGTGTGCTTGGACATCTAAAGGCTCGCTTTCTCCATTCACCTGCCGTTGTCCTTGCCCTCAAGATCCTCTAATACCCGCACGTCAATTGACATTTAGCCTAAATCCTCTCTCTGAAAACGTTTCTTTTCCCTGGGTTTTTCTCTCGGCCGTACTTTTGTCCTCCATTGGGTTGAGCTCCTCCGTACCTTTTCCCCACTCCCTTCCACCGTCCTCTGAACTCTTGTTAGCGCTCTCTCTCTGATACCCGGAATGAGGATGACACTCTCTTTCTCTCTCCCCGCCCTCGGTTTACCACCCCCGTCTTTCCTTCATTTGTCTTCCCTTCAGTACTTTTCATCATGTCTCTCGCTCTTATTCCGCTCTCCGCCTTTTCTTGAACCCATCCCTGTCGGTCTTTGAAATCCCACTGTGCCACCACCTGCCCTTTATCTTTCCAACACACGCCAGATTCCACCTCATGTCTATCAACGGGTCCCCGAGGTGTTCTTGTGTTTGTCCGTGTGTGTTGTCTGGCCAAGTTCCCGTCTCTGTAACATTTTTTTTTTTATGTGAAAAATCAATTTCCTTTCATCTACATTCAGTGCAGGAGAGCAGTCTGGTGGTGCAGGCGTTGAGACTGAATACCATGTCCAAGTTGACATTTGCCGACAGCTCTCGGTTTGATGCTCTGGTCAAAGATGTCTTCTCTGGGGTGGACTTCACTGATGCGGAGGACCGGATACTAATGGATGCGCTGGAGCACGTCTACAAGGAGGCTCGACTTGAACTCATACCCAGCCAGGTGTGTAGTTAAAGAGTCGCGTGTTTGCTGAATATACAACTTATTGTCATTATTCATGATGTCACCTGGTCTTCAGACAGTGTTCCGTGGAAAATGTCTTTTAACGTTAATTGAAATAAATTGACCCCTGACTGTTGATTCCCTCTCCATGTAGCTGAAGAAGGCGTTGGAGTTGAACGAGCAGCTGAGGCAGCGCATGGGTGTGGTCGTTGTGGGGCCAAGTGGAGCAGGGAAGTCGACGCTCTGGAGGATGCTCAGGGCGGCTCTCGCCAAGACAGGCAAAGTGGTGCGTAAGAGACAAACTACCCGGATCTCCCCCTTCATGGATTCTAACTGTGTAGCCAAAATGCAGGGTCATTTGTACGTAGAGAAGCATAACAATCATTCATTCCAAAATGTATTTGACAATAAAAAACAAACAAACAATAATTATTACTATGTGCCCCCTCGTCGATGCTGTATTTCTTAGGTGAAGCAGTACACAATGAATCCCAAGGCCATGCCCAGACAACAGCTCCTGGGACACATAGACATGGACACCAGAGAATGGGCTGACGGCGTCCTCACGCACAGTGCCCGCAATGTGGTGAGGGAGCCGCAAGGTAGGAGAAAGGCACCCATATAATTCCGTTCTGTAATACACATACTTGCACTGCATGTATTGGGCTCGGGATCTGTGTCTACACCATTTATCAATGGCTTGCTCTTTCTAGACGTGAACTCATGGATCGTGTGTGACGGCGACATTGACCCCGAGTGGATTGAGAGTCTCAACTCGGTGCTCGATGACAACCGGCTGTTGACCATGCCCAGCGGAGAGCGCATCCAGTTCGGACCCAACGTTAACTTCCTGTTTGAGACTCACGACCTCAGCTGTGCCTCACCAGCCACCATCTCTCGCATGGGAATGATCTTCCTCAGGTCAGGCGTAGACCAGGCTCTAACAGATCATTTGGACCACATTCTGTCTTTTTCAGCAAGCTTCAAGCTTGTTGAGGTGTTTTTTTGACCTCCTCCTTTTCCCGCCTCGTATCTGTAGCGATGAGAACATTGATGTGGCGGCCTTGGTGAAGTCGTGGTTGAAGGGTCAGCCAGAGCAGTGTCGCAGCAACCTAGAAAACTGGCTGGGAGACTACTTTCAACGAGCCCTGGACTGGGTCCTCAAGCAGGTGGCGTGTATTAGTAGTCTCTATCTCTCTCGTACACACTGGCACAAAAAAATATTTTTTCAAATTAAAAGTTTTGGCCTTGATGCCGACAACGTAACATTGGCATATTTGTGTATTTATTTTTTCCTCTATTCCAATGTCTTTTGTCATTTTCTTTCTTTCCCCCGTTCATCAGAATGACTTTGTGGTGGAGACCAGTCTGGTGGGAACGGTGTTCAATGGTCTCTCTCATCTCAATGCTGTGACTGAGAGAGGCCAGTTCATTGTTGGTCTTCTCAGAGGTCTGGGAGGAAACCTCAACGTCAAAACACGGCAGGAGTTTGCCAAAGAGGTAAGGACCCATGTGTTTTTTTTTTGTTTTTTTTGTGCATGGGCACTAGGAACTGTTCAGTTTTAGGATCTACTATTAGTCATATCTTCCCTTAAGCTTGTTTCTTACATGTAATCTTCTTAGCTGGAACAAATAAAAAAAAACAAGGATAAGCCATATTTCAAATACTAATGCAGGATTTGCACCTGGTGGGGAGCTCACGTAAAAGCCATTGTTCAGAAAGGTACCACTCTTTGTCCTACTGTGCGCTCTAACTTTACGTCTCTGTGCGACTGCAGTTGCTGAGCTGGGCCAGGGAAAGTCCACCGGACAGCAGAAAACCACTGGACACCTACTATGACTCTGACAGTGGCCATCTAGCAGCCTATGTATTCCAGCGTCCCGAGGGTCTCACACTGGAACAGCTCTCTCATACGCACACGCTGCCTGTTATAGAGACCCCCGACATGCAGAGAGGCCTAAGCTGTTTCTGCCCGTGGCTCACGGCTCAGCACAGGCAGCCCTTCATGGTGGTCGGGCCAGAGGGCTGTGGAAAGGGGTGATTATACGCACGCAGAAATAAACGCCCACACACAGGGCCCAATTCATTGCCTCCCGCTCAGATAACAATTCCTTTAAAAAAAAAAAAAAGTTCCTCTGGTGAAAGATACACTGCCGTGGCGTCCGAAGATGAATCTTGAACACACACCTGTGTGTGCAATTTTTCTGTTTTTGTTTTTTCGTGCGTCTAGAATGCTCCTGCGCTACGCCTTCTCGCGGCTGCGCTCCACCCAGGTGGCGGTGGTCCACTGCAGCGCGCAGACCACCTCTCGCCACGCCCTGCAGAAGCTCGGTCAGACCTGCCTGTTGCTCAGCTCCAACACCGGCCGCGTGTTCAGACCCAAGGACTGCGAGAATCTGGTCCTTTACCTGAAAGACATCAACCTGCCCAAACCGGACAAATGGGGCACCAGCAACCTCACTGCCTTCCTGCAGCAGGTAGAGCAAAAAAAAACAAAAAAAACACTGAACCCAGCATCTGAAACGCTTGTCCACACCACTCTCCCTCACTCGTTGTCTCCCTCCTGCAGGTATTGACATATAAGGGATTCTATGATGAAAATCTGGAGTGGGTGAGTCTGGAGAACATCCAGGTGGTAGCCTCCATGTCCACGGGAGGTGCTGTCGGAAGCCACTCACTCACCTCCCGCTTCTCCTCCATAGTACGCATCTGCACTATTGAGTAAGTTTGGTGCAAATGCTACAAGTACAAGAAAACACATTTCAGTTATTTACATACATTCCCTAATTCTCTTTTTCCAACATTCTCTCCCCCTGCAACCCTGACCCTATGTTGTTTTTTTGGCCACATCTGTCTGTTTCTCTGCATCTCTGCTTCAGCTATCCAGACAGGGAGCAGCTGCAGACTATCTACGCGGCATACCTGCAGCCAGTTCTCCGGCACAGCCTTGGCAGCCAGGCGGCCTGGGCCAGCACTGGGAAGACACACCAGCTGGCTGGCTCTCTTGTGCAGCTCTATGAACAGGTATTGAATTTGGAATGAGCGTGTTTTCAAGCTCATATCAGTATTTGTTGCGACCTATTCTAGTTTGACATAGAAAGCATAAACTGAACAACGGGAATAAGACTTTTAGATTTGAATGTTATTTTCTTTTTTCCCATAAGTCATGCGATTTCTGAACATGTTTTTTCCCCTCTCCTTTAAGGTGAAAGCCAAGTTTACGGTGGATGACCACAGTCACTACCTGTTCACCCCCTGTATCCTCACAGAATGGGTGCTCAGCCTGCTGCGATATGACCTCACTGCAGGTAACCCAACTCATGTGCAATAAATGCCCAAGCATAAATGATACTGCGCGATTTTTCAGACTTCACCGAGAACCAAGGTGGTCATGAGTATTTTTTAGTTTTGTGCGGTTTTATTTTTATTGCGGAGGAACTCACTGGTTTTCTGTGAATTCCTAAGACATCTACACACATTTTGCTGCAGTTGAAGAACATGAAGTATTAATAACTCTGTCACTTTTGATGCCAGAATCTTAGAGACAGTACCAGATGGCATAGTTTCTTGTCAGTATTTTTTATTTTTTATTTTTTTTTAGCTGAGAGCTACTGTCTCCAACTCTCACCTCATCTTCATGTCATCTCTTTTTCTTTCCCTTTTTTCGTTTCTCCCTTTCCTCACTGCCTCTGTCACTAGCCTCATCTCCATCTCTGTCCGTCTGCTTCTGCAAGGTGTTCCCGCTGCGATAGTGCGCCCAATCATTGATCTTCATTAAACACGGCAGCAGACAAACTTTCGTCCTATGCTCATCATTTTTTTAACTTGTTGTACTACTTGTTTCTTGGTAGGCAAACACAAATCTCTTCGTTTCTCTTCTGAATTTAAATGTGCATGTCATTGCAATGGACACATCATAACTCAAAAACCTAAGTTTAGTTTAACGATAGTGTTGGATAGTGGGGAAAAATAACGATTGATGTTTTGAGTTTGGTCTGGTCGGTTGTGTAGCCCTCAGTATAACTTGAGAATCAACAACGAAGTGTTGCTTTTTATTTTTAAGGCGGACTAATACATTGGTATGGCATCTTACCAGAAGTTACACAACTTTTAAACAATTACAAATGTTACTATTTTTTGATAACCAACTATAAATCTCGCTACCTATTGTATATTATATTTCAGAAAAAAACAATATCACTAAGGAGACTTTTTTTAAATTATTTTTAAAGATCAATATCTGCCAGTAACTGCTTAGAGAATCCAGAAACGGTGTCTCTGCTTTTTTGCTCTCCCTTTGGTTCTTTCAGTGTAATGTGACAGACACTGTTAAAGCCGGTTGCCTAAAAGAGCAAAGTGAAGACAGAAACAGAACTCTGTCAATTCTTGGCTTTTTGCCAATTTAGTCCCACACTGGGAGGGTGCTTTTGTCACCTAAACAGACCTGTGACTAATGTTCAATCCAGAACATGCTCATTGTGCATGTTATACTTGTAAGAAAAAAAAGCAGCTTTTGTTTTTCTTTATTGAATTTTATTCTCATTTTATTTTAGCTCAGTCTAATGTGACAGACGGCGTTTTGGAGGTGGTGGCATACGAGGCCAGGAGGCTGTTCGGGGACCGGCTCGTTTCCTCCAAAGACCTTCACACCTTCGAAAACATTCTCTCCTCCATCATACGGGGAGACTGGAGCTCCGAGGCGCTGGACAACATGGCTGGTATGTGATTGGCTTACCCTCACCGATTTGCGAAACAAAAGAAAGCAAATGGCAGGCTGGTGTGGATCTAACAGTCCAAATGCTGGACCAGACCTAAAGTATTCCATTACGCATTGATTGCTCCATGCAATTCATCTCAACATTTTCAAACTATTGCTAAAGTCTTACAGAACAGAGCCAAAAGCATGTCATCAAATATCGTTCATTTGCTCATGCTTAGCGGACATAACATTTATTCATTGTTACGACGTAAAAGTTGGGGGGGAAAACCCCACGTGCGTGACAAATGTATTTTTAAACAGCTTGTGAAGGACAGAATAAATGCAATACTCCAATTGAGATTGCAACTACACAAAAGGCGCCACCTTGCCATGTCCTCGGCATGCCTCTCTCTGCCAACCTATTGTCACCACGTATTTTATCTCACCTTCACATTCATTGGGCACACGCAGTGTGCACATGTGCAACTAACGGCCCGCGATGTTTCCCCTGTGTGCAGATGGCTTCTATGTGACATGGGGAGCCTCGGAAGGGGCTGTAATGGCTCCAGGCCAGTCGCTTCCTCCACACGGTAAACAACTGGGGCGTCTGGATTCTGCTGACCTAGAACAAGTTATACAGAAGGTACAATGCCTGGGAACCATTGTCTGTTGTTTGTAGTCGCACTGATGTGCATATTTAAACGTGTGTAAAAATGAGTGTGGTGTATGTAGAAGCGCTTTTTAGGTAATCACCTCGTGATCGCTGTTTTTGTTCTTCCACTGCACTGCAGTTTTATCATTGCAAAATAAAATGGTCATAGCGACAATGTTTAAATTCAACATGCATTAGTGATTCAATACAGTGTCCATGTTTGCGTTGTGTTTGCCGGTGTTTCTATGAATGCGTATTTGTATTTCCATTTCATCGCTTAAGTGTCGGTGGTCTTGACATGTTTATGTTTTCTTTTACCCCCCGTTACCTGCAGGGCGTGGTGCTGTACAGTCGTGATAACAGGGAGCTGGACCTTCTCCTCTTCAGGGAGGTGTACGAGTTTGTGTCCAGGGTGGATCGAGTCCTGAGCCGAGCTGGTGGCTCCCTGCTCCTGGCAGGCCGGAGTGGAGTGGGTCGGCACACGGCCACGTGTCTGGTGTCACACATGCACGGATACACGTTTTTCACGCCCAAGATCTTCCGTGGTTACACTCTGAAGAACTTCAACAATGATCTCAAGACGGTAAATGCAAATAGCCTTTTTTAAGATTATATTGACTCAGCATGTGCCCACTTTTCACATCGAACCCGTTTTTGCCTAATGCACCTGGAGATACTGGCATCGTTGGTTTTGTTGACATGACAAACCTGATTGCTTACTTTTACTCCGCAGCAACAGTTAATGAACGTATATCCATATACCTGGCTTGTGTTTCTACAAATATCACGTGTATCATGTGGGTTGATGTGCTGTTGCTTAGGTGATGCAGCTTGCGGGTCTGGACGGCAAACAGGTGGTTCTGCTGTTGGAGGATTATCAGTTCGTTCACCCGGCTTTCTTAGAGATGGTCAACAGCCTGCTGTCATCAGGTGCGCATTGTGCTACCGTCCATTCTTGTTCTCTTATTTTCATTTTTTTGAGAACTATTTTGACTATTACTGGTGCAGCCCATTGCGCAGCTTAACTTTAGAGTAAATAAGAATCCAGTTAAATACACCCAAAAATACTGCCCACTGTTTGAGTGTTTATTTCCCTCTGAAACTACTCGTGTGTCAAGAAACACTCAGGATTTCTTTTGTGTGTTTTGTGTCGAAGGTGAAGTTCCAGGTCTTTATTCCCCAGAGGAACTGGAGCCTCTCCTGTCCTCTCTCAAAGACTCCGCGTCCCAGGATGGATTTACAGAGCCACTGTACAACTACTTTTCATACAGTCAGTGCTGAATATTTATCGACATAAATGGTTTCCTCTGTTTTCTTAATTTGTTTTATCCATTCTCATCGATGTATATGTGACACCCCGGTCCTTTTGTCTGGAGCATGGGTATCATTCCTGTTCCCTAGTGGTTCCGCAGGATTCTCTTCAATGATTGCATTTTACGCCGTCCCTCTGCCCAACTGCTGTGCAGTGGTGTGTGGATGTCTGAGGTTGGGGTTACTGCAAGAGAATCAAATCAATAGCTCTGCTATTGTCAAAGTAGACCAACCGAAAAACTCCCCGCTCACCCTCCCTGTCCAACTCTGTCAGGTGGATACCGGCTAACATAGACAACGTTTGACAAAAAAGTAGAGCACGCCAGGGTTTTCAGGGAAGTCCTGATCGCAGGTAGCTGACATAAATAACAGTAGGCAGTGTTTAATGTGCATTTTCTTTTGAATATTTGTTTTAATATTTATTTTTAGATCAAATACCCGTTTACTGTGCAACACGTGTATGTCTTCACATTTCCCGTTTGTCTCATCCTACACTTTGTGACGAATCCCTCCGCTCTGTTTGTGTCGCACACCGCAGGAATCAAGCAGAACCTTCACATTGTTCTGATCATGGACTGCTCCAACTCCAACTTCACCATCAACTGTGAGAGCAACCCGGCTTTCTACCGAAAGTGCTCTGTCCAGTGGATGGAAGGGTGGAGCGAAGGCAGCATGAAGAAGGTCAGAGCAGGACAACACGTTTAAGAGGGACAGTATAGGACCAACATTTCGCACACAACCTGCCTCAGGTGTAGATCACGGGGGTCTATTATTTTGGCAAGCCACAGTGACTCTGCTGTAGTCCCATGCGTAACTTGCTTTGCTTTGCCAGTGTCTCCACTTCCAGTATCGAGCCTGTTACCGCAGGGTTTCAAGGTTCTTGCCTGTGGTGTGTCAGATGTTAAAGTGAAAAACCTGGCACATTCATTTTAAAAAGCTGATGAGGGGGGGGGGGGGAAAGTATTTAATAGATTCACTGCTACCTGTCTAAATTTTACATGGCGTGCTTAAACCTGTGCCCTGTCAGATTCCTGAGCTGCTGCTGGCGCAGACGGAAGGAGGTGGGGAGCTAAATGAAAAAGAAAAGACTACCAAAGGAATAAACTTGGGTAAGAGAACACGCGCATGGCGACAAAAGTAACTGAGATCCATACCTAGACCAATTGTCCACAAATTTCTCTTGGACATTTATTGTTTAATTTGGATTTTCTTTAAATATAAGATTGAGGTCAAATGTAATTTTGTGCAAACAGTGTCATGCAATTATATCAGACTGATACCATCATTTTTTTAACCCTTGATATAAAATAGCCATAGCTTTATATTTCTAATGTTGTCTGTTTAATGTACCGTGAATAACTAACCATACATAACATTTCTTCCTGTCCCTGCAGGGTCGAGTCAGGGAGACCTGTGCCGTTTGTTCCTGATGGTCCACGAGTCCTGCCGAGAACATGGTGCAACACCCAGCCAGTACATGGCCTTTCTGCATCTGTACACCGCAATATACAGCAGGAAGCAAAGCCAGCTCACCACGAGACAACAGCATCTGCAGGTAAAAAAAAAAAACACACACCTGCTACAACGTGTGTGTGTGTGTGTGTATATATATATATATATGGGGAAATATATATATATATTTTTTTTATTCTTTAGTCTATAGTCTCAAATATACTTTATTATTATCCAAAACTTTAACTTGGGTTACCTCATCAATCAACATGATGCTGGTCAGTCACGTCCAGGATTCCGTTGAATTAACAGCCACCACTTTTATTAAGAACTTTTAAATACTATGAATATAACATTCACGATGCTGAGGATGATTGACTTGCGTCTGCAGGCTGGTGTGTCCAAGCTGAACGAAGCGAAGGCGCTGGTGGATGAGTTGAAGAGGCGAGCCGCCGAGCAGAGTGCGCTGCTGACGACCAAGCAACGGGAGGCCGATTCTGCCTTACAGGAAATCACCACCTCCATGCAGGTGTGTGCGCTTGTGCGTTTGTCTTTCCTTGTGCGGCGGAAGCATTTTTTTAGAACTCCGAAAAATGTCCAGTGGTTAAAGGGCGCTGGACGTGTTTCTGAGTTTTGCAGTTCACCTATGAAGAAGGTAGCCGGAGATTGTTGGGGTGAGACCAGTTGACAAAAGGGCAAATCTCTGGATGATTCGGGTGAGGGTTGGAGCCTCTGGTTTGCATGCTTGAGGCAGAACACAATGTATTAATCCTGTGCTCACTAGACGGCTTATTATTTTGCCATAAACAGCTGGATGTCTCAGACATTCTCCAAGTGAGCTCTCTTCTCTTCTCTTCTCTTCTCTTTTCTTTTCTCAAGTTAATCCCACTCCTCCCACCGCTCCTCTAGTCATCTGCATTGCGTTGTATAAACATTATTTTCTGGATACACCACAGTGACCCCCTGCTGTGAACCCATTATTTATGCAGTTTGTGTGTGTGTGTGTGTGTGTGTGTACGCATTGGTTTGATCTATGACTGAGGTTTCATTTTCTCTTGCTGGTTAAGGACGCTTTAATGGATGGGTGGTGAAAAGGAAGCTGAATTCTGTCATTATATCTTTCTGTATAACTATATGTGGGGAATCTGCTTTTTGAGTGAATCGGAGGGGAAGGAGGGAGAGAGTTGAGAAACGGAGTGAAAATTAACTACGAGACTTATCCCTTTGAGCTGTACTTGCTCTGTCTCCTGTAGAGATGGACACAGCGGGCGGGGGGGTGGATATAATACTAGGTCAAAGATATAAAGAGTAGAAACTAAATATGTGGAAAAATGTGAAAGCGGCTGGGGGAAGGTGGGAACACCATGATAGGGTGAAGACGAAGTGCCACGTAAAATCAGGTTGGGTGAGGGTGACTATTGCTCAAACAAATCATCCATCTTTTCACAAAGACGTCCAATAACGCCAGGTCCAGCTAAGGTCAGGTGAAAGGGTGCTTGGTCGATTTCAGGAGAACATACTCCATTTCTCTCTTTCTGTATTTCTGTTTATCCAGCATAACAAATTAAACATATTTTTGGCTTGTCCAGAATGCCAGTGACCAGAAGACAGAGATGGAAAAGATAAAGGGGAAGATTGCTCAAGAGGTGTCCAAAAGTGAAGAGAGAAAAGCCAAAATTGATGATGAGTTGAAGGAAGTGCAGGTAAATGGACTAATACACACACACACACACACACACACACACACACACACACACACGTACCTGCTCTCTACACTTTATACTCACAGTCCCAGCTGTACTTATTCCCCCCGCTTATCATTTCTACCCTCTAGCCCTTGGTCGATGAAGCAAAGCGTGCGGTCGGGAACATCAAGCCCGAAGCGCTGTCTGAGATCCGCTCCCTGCGCATGCCCCCCGATGTCATCAGAGACATCCTGGAGGGGGTCCTGAGACTGATGGGCATCTTCGACACCTCCTGGGTCAGCATGAAGAGGTGAGGGGCGGGGGACACCGGAGGGGTAGGAATTTGGTGGGTGAATAGAGAGAGGTTGGCGCACAGTAAGTCATTAAGCTGACGTTGATCTTAAACACCTCTCGGGTGGAAGGCGGGGGGGGGGGGGGGGGGGGGGGGGGGGGGGGGGGGGGGGTGGTGAGAGGTGTGAAGGGAGGAAGGAGTGGACATTTTGGCGCAGTTAGGAAAAAATGGGGGCAAAGGAGATGTGACAGTTCATTGTCAAAATCTGTTGGAGACTTACTCACTGAACACTTACGTTTCCCCTCACGTGTTCACAATAATCAATGTGTGGGAAAAATCAATAGTGTCATTGTTGTGTGGTTTAGGTGATAAATGTTTCAAAATGCTTTGTGTTGCCGAGTGCGTGCCGCGTGAGTGCGTATATTGCTTTTTGTGTGTATGTTGTTTTAAATGTGGTCACGACACGAGACGCACTTGGCCGTGGGCTCCTCCAGAGGGGATCAGACAGATCGGATGACAGTCTGCTCCGGCATATGTTGCTCGGCTGAGGGAAAGAGAGAGAGGGATGCGATCAATGGCGAATGCAAAGTTTAGTTGCAGCTGTTTGAGATGTCAAAACTGTAGAGCGGGAGATAACCAACGCGGTCTCGCATTTGCTCGATGGCTCTTTTGCCATGTCACGTAACGTTGAATCGGACAAACGGCCCATTTTTTTTCCCTCTCCATGGTTTCCGCAGCTTCTTGGCTAAGCGCGGTGTGCGAGAGGACATATCCACATTCGAAGCAAGGAGCATCCCCCCTGAGATCCGTCGGAGTGTGGAGGAGCTGCTCAACAGGAACAAGGCTTCCTTTGACCCCAAGGTCAGCCCGGCCGTGGTCGAAGAATGAGACCTAGTTGTGCGACTGGTCGATCTTACGGACGTCTGGTTGATGTTTTGTTTTTTTTTTCTCTTTGTCTGATGCTCGTATCATGCATGGGGGCTGTTGCACGTGTAACTGGTTTGTGTCTGACCTGCTGCTGTCGTTGCTGTGGTCAGAATGCGAAGCGCGCAAGCGCCGCCGCCGCTCCGCTGGCCGCCTGGGTCAAGGCCAACGTCCAGTACTCCCACGTCCTCGAGAGGATAGATCCGCTGGAGAGAGAGCAGGCCGGACTACTTGAGTAGGAGCCTACGTCAACACAAACCCCTCTACACCAAACATCAAATTCGATTGATTTCTTCAGCAAGTTGCGGCATTGGGGCAATGTAATATATGATTTTGTGTCTAGGAACTTGAGGAAAACGGAGAGTAAGAAGAATAAGCTGGAACAGCAGCTCAATTCTGTTGGAGCCAA
Organism: Colistium nudipinnis; assembly: GCA_016785305.1. Lineage (NCBI taxonomy): Eukaryota > Metazoa > Chordata > Actinopteri > Pleuronectiformes > Rhombosoleidae > Colistium > Colistium nudipinnis. The sequence continues at coordinate 249,698 of JAFBJU010000522.1, read as the reverse complement.
AGTCAGCGAGTTGAAAGACAAGTAGGTTTGCCTTTTTACCATCTATTCTTCAAACCTACGTATATCACCCGTGACAAAAAATTACGATTTTTACACTGTCATAAATAACTCCCTTAATATAATTGTAATATACATATTTCATCTTCATGCCACCAACCACCAGCACAGACTTAAGAAAAAAAAAAAAAAAAAAAATGACTAAAACCACCAGCACAGACTTAAGAAAAAAAAAAAAAAAAAAATGACTAAAGTAGAGAAACCTCACCTAAAAACACATCTGGCAGTTTGGAAAAAAGGGATGCTGCACTCCCGTCCCATTGTCCTCCGTGTCTCTCTTTGTGCAGGTTTCAGTGTTACACTGCAGAAGCTGCCAAGTTGGAGGCCGAGTTGACCAAAGCTCAGGACACGATCGCTGCCGCCCAGCAGCTCATATCACAACTGGACGGCGAACACACACGGTGGAACGCACAGGTAGTTGATGTGTGGGTGTGTCGATGGTGTGTACCGGCGTGGGCGGGGACACCCCTTTAATCAGAGACGGGCTCGTTCACCAGCGAAGAGCACCGAGAGTTGGGTTGCGTGCGTGCGTGCGTGCGTGCGTGCGTGCGTGCGTGCGTGCGTGCGTGCGTGCGTGCGTGTGTGTGAAGGAGAGTGTGACAGGGGGATGAATCCTGCTGTCTTAGGTCCCTTCTGGCTGTTTGTACTCCTCTCCACAGCATCTGTCTGCACCTTAATTAAAACACTCAATCTCCTCCTGACTCCGACTCACAAATACACACCCTCGCGCTCACCGCCTCCCTCAAGGCGCGCACCGACGAGCCGGGTTGACTGGCCGCTCACGTACAGTATCTCCATATACTCACACACGCACACGCGCACGCGCGCGTGCGCATTCGCTTCCACACTTTCGTCCCTAATTCATCCGCCGTGGATGGAGTTCACCGACTGTGCCTCAAAGCGGCTCAACTCTTTCGGGAGAAGGGAGTTGCACGCACCGATAAGAGCACCCAACCATTGTGAAAGTGTTGCAAACATGGCCACGTTTACTCCAGAGGTGTGAGCAATAAGTCATAAAGCTTTCTTAAGAGGCCTGAAGCCTTTATGAGGCGGAAGTTATTTGTCCAACACGGGCGTCCATTTGCGATCCACTGGCAGGGGAATGACACCACCTTAGAATATTCCTTGTGCACCTGGAAATCACTGCAATGCAGGGGTTACAATTTATAAGTTATATCTCTCCCCCCCCCCCCAGCCCCCCCCCCGCCTCGCCCTTCTCTCATCTCTGCCTCTCTTTACATTCCTTTCCTTTGCGCCTTCTCCCCGCCCAAATCTTCCCGCCCGCCCATCGGTCCCGCGCTCTCCTGTCCCGTTTTGCTCCTCTTCTGACTCTGTCTCTCTTTCCCATCAGGTGTCTGAGATAAAGAACGAGTTGGACACGCTGCCGATGCGGGCCATGCTCGCTGCGGCCTTCATCACGTATCTGTCCGCTGCGCCCGAGGACCGCAGAAGACACAGTCTGGAGGCGTGGATGGCTCAATCTGGACTACAGAGTGAATATGCTATTTAGGCAGAAATGCACGAGCAGCGCCATAAGCCAATTCCCACACCGGAGACACTTCTACCCCCACACACACACACACACACACACACACACACGTGTGCACTGTGTTGATCAAAGTCGAGGGTAACTGACTGCCGATTAAATAATTATGCAAGGAGATCATTTCAAACCCGGTTGCTACAGCTTACGCCTGTGCATAACATCCCAATTGTGTGGACATTGTGTCTCTAATACCTCACACAGTATCTCGATCTTCATCCGCGTGAGCCACCTTAGTACTCAAGCAATGAGAATCGCAAAAATGAGTCTGAATTCATTTCCTTTGCCCGCGATTGTATTCTGATATTCATATTTTAACCACATGAGTGAACTTGTATAATTAGGACTCTTTCATCGTTAGTTGTAGCGATTACACCATTTGCCTCAGTAACCTTTGTGATGCACTTGAGATGTTTAATTGAATCCCAAAATAGCCGAGTCATCAACTCAAGTTTTCTTTTTTTTTTTTTTTTTTATCCCAGATGTCTTGTCAAGGGGCTGTTACAGCATCCAGTTAATGCAACATCTGGGGTTTGATTACAGTTTACCAACTCTATTTCTAGTGAGCACATATTAAAAACACAAATTAAGCGTGTGTGTGTGTGTGTGTGTGTTTTTGTCTGTGTGTGTGTGCGCGTGTGCCTGTGTGCGTCTCTCACCAGAGTTTGACTTGCGGTCGTTCCTGTGCACGGAGAGCGAACAGTTGATCTGGAAGAGTCAGGGGCTGCCCTCCGATGACCTCTCTATGGAGAACGCATTGGTCATCCTACAGGTTAGACATCTTATTGCCTTTCAGTCATTATTGACATTTTTTAACACTGTTTGCACTTTTTAAGCACTCAAAACGTTAGTCCAGCGTTTACTTCCTAAATCCAGCCTCCATGTTCGTTAGGATTTTGCTCTTGTCGTCGTTCATCTGTCCTCCATTTGTCCGTTATTGTGCTTGTGTGTTTCTTTCGCCATTGCTGCCCTCAGATCAATGCTCTCAAGTCACGGGTAAGAAGTCATTCATCCATACTAAGATTTCTGTCATCTATTTTTTATTTATTTTCCAACTGTGTGTTTTCTGGTAGATTACTGTGAAGTATTTTCAAGCTTTTCGGTCAAACGCGTACATTTGCAACCCACGCTTGACACCTCACCCATAGACTTTTTGACGAGTTCATTTGGTTTGGTTTGACTCTTTTTTTTCCGCTCACTTTTTGGACCATGGGCAACTTAGTATTTCAACAGAACAGCATTTGTTTGCCTAAATCTACATAAATGACTAAGGAAATTGTAACTCGCGGAAAAATAACCAGTAATAGTAGTAACTGAACATACTGTATGAGTCATTGGTTACAAAAGAGATAGATGTGATATGTGTGTCATGTCAACGACACACAGTGCACAGCGTAAGAAAAGACTGTGGGGACCATAAACGTAAACATGTTTGTGTTAGTTTTAGAAAATCCTTGCACAAGAATCAATGAAGTGGATGACCACATGATTTCATAACGGTAGTGGGCTTTCATCCTTTGCCTGGCATTGAAATGGCGCCGGTTGTTGTTGATAAGCATAACAGCAGACCCTTTTCCCTCAGTAGTCGAGCCGCTCCGTAAATAAATCTCAAATCAACTTAACCTGAAAGACTCTTCTTTGTCATTGTTCTGTACTCCAGAGCGTTGCCTGTCCGTTCCTGATCGACCCGTCGTCCCGGGCCACAGAGTGGCTGTGCACACATCTCAAACAGCACAGACTCGAAGTTATAAACCAGCAGGTAAAAGCATGCATGCGCGCAAGCGTGCACACACACACACACACACGCACACACCCACACGCACACCCACACGCACACGCACACACACACACACACATCACACACACACACGCACACACACACACACACACACCTTCACACACACCTACACACAGACACACACACTCGTTTTAGTCCATTAATACTACAACCCTACTAATGCAAATTTCTCAACAATCTGACCAGTTGTTTGTTTGTTTGCTGACTTTGACTGAATAAATTCATGTAAATATGAAGGGCTTTTTGGACGATATAACTTGCCTATATTGCTCTAATGATGACGTTTGGAATGGTGGATTTTCTTTCAATATTTCTATTGGTCTACATTTATTTAACTCACTGTTTTTTTTGTTTTTTTTTTGTGTTCCGGTTGCAGATTCTGCTTTTAGTCGCTGATATTGTTTTTATGAGTTCTTAACCAAACTGTATGTGACATGGCTTGTTGTAGTCTGCCAATAAGGAACTTCGTATTTATGTGAATATTTGAATGATTTGGTATTAATAACCATAACATGTTTCAGTGGTGTGTGAATAAGCAGTACTGTAATCCACGGTGTTCTTACTATTATGTGCCTGTGGTCTGTGTGCTTGCTCTCTATAGGATAGTAACTTTATGACATCCCTGGAGCTGGCAGTCAGATTTGGAAAAACCCTCATTATCCAAGAGATGGATGGCGTTGAACCTGTGCTCTACCCACTGCTGAGGAGGGACCTCATAGCACAGGGTATGGAAAACTGAAATGGGAAACTTTGCCAATCACACAGTGATTCTATGAATGAGTGATTTGCAAAATTGGCTGGAAATTAGTATTGTACATTACTGTGTAAGATGAGCATGCGCATGTGCTGTTGAGTGATTTATTACCTTTTGTATTGACAAATGCTACTGGAGGTCACTAATCTAAATGATAATCACAACAACCTATTAGGAGATTTTCGTTTTGTGGCTAAAGTCCTTTAATACCGTCCACATACTGCATGTGTAAACAGAGGTTGGACACATACCAAAAAATGAGGGTGATTCATAAGGCGCTGGTTCGTCCGGAGAGAGCTGGTTGTTTATTCGAAGCTTGAACAGAGTGGGTGCTGAGAGAGTGTGAAAAAGGGCAAGTTATTCATTGAAAAGTGGTGTTGAACAGGGCTGGGGAAAAAAGAGGTGCGACAAAGACATGGCAGTACCGCAATGCAGACATCTAGGCGAAGGAGACAGGTGGAGAATGTAAAAGGGCAAAGTTAGATTTTTTTTTTTTTAGTGGCCACTGAAGACAAAGTTACAAGCCTGTATGATATATGCTGTTAACCCAGACTCCCTCTCTTTCTGTCCCAACACGAACACGTATGGACACAACATAGGCCCTAGATATGTGGTTCAAATAGGAGACAAGGTTATTGATTACAACGAGAACTTCCGTCTCTTCCTGGCCACACGGAATCCGGCCCCTTTCATCCCACCCGATGCTGTTTCCGTGGTTACGGAGGTCAACTTCACCACCACCAGGGCCGGCTTGCGTGGTCAGGTAAGCCCCTCGCACATATGCTGTATATAGACAATCCACTGCAGCAGCTCCAGAGTAAATGGTACCTTTGTGAATGTGCGTCCAGTTTGGATGAAGCAATGTTGATGAGATGAATGGTGTATAAAGCCGTAGTCTGTGTTGCCTGTTTTGTGAAGTAAAACAATGCAGTAACGATAAAAAAAAAGGATCTTTATATAATTGATGTTTTAGCCTCTGACTACAGCTTTATTTAGCCTCATTTAGTTGTTTTTTTTGTCAATTACAATGCATGCATCATATAGATTATGTACTGTACGTGGCACACACGCTGTTGTTGTGACCACGCCACCATTTGTGTTTCCGCTTCGGCCTAGTTGCTAGCCTTGACCATCCAACGGGAGAAGCCAGAATTGGAGACGGAGAAAACAAGACTCCTGCAACAGGAGGAGGACAAGAAAATACAGCTGGCCCAGTTGGAGGAGTCTCTGTTAGAGGTAGGCACGCACACCGCCTAGACTGTAGAGTAGAGGGACACTTTGCGGGACAACGCCTGGGGGTCCGAACCATACGCAAATGTCCTTCGGCGCCTGTGCCATTTGAACGGATTATGTGCTAAAAGTTCAGTTCCTTCCGTACTGCAGACCTTGGCAGTGCACACCTTATTGTGTTGCGACCAAGCAGGAGGAGTCCCACGTGCTGCAACAAGGATGTGCCTTGTAACTGGCTCTTCTCCGTTGAAAACGACCGAATGTGTTCAAATCAGCATTCAGATCCCTGCTGGGCATTGAGCCTGCGTATAAGTGCTGGTGAAGAAGGAGTGCTTTTTTTTTTTTTTTTCTTCCCCCGCATGACTCTTCCACCGTTTTTGGAAGGATACCCTCAATGACTCAAATAAAACGAAGTCAAATTAAATGAATGCATCTTTTAGCCATACGTGCCCGTCATGGTACGTATCGGTATCCGGCGGCTTTCATTTTAGTTCATGTCGATGCATGTCCAATTACTATTTTGCGTGCTTCACGTATAACATAATTAGTATCCGCTGCCACAGCAATCTCCAGAAGGAAACAGCAGGGAGTAGCAAGCACAATCAAAAACGTCAATATCTTAATGTGTTAATGGGACTCCCTCGAATTCAAGTCAAAACCCACTGCCGTGCAAAATAGTGTCGTGCGTACACACTTTTAACAATCAAAAACGCACGTAGAGTCGATGGACACTGTGACAAAAAGTCACAAATCGAATGATTATTTTTGGGTAAATAAAAATGTAGACAAACATAAATAGCGCCTAGAGCTGGGTGTCGGCTGCTTCATTGGTACTAGACACGCAATCAAACTTGCATTTTAGGAGCATATACGACTTGACATTTACATGCTCTGCTGCTTTCTCATCTGTTTTATTTGAAGAATAGAGAGCATACATCCCTCCGGGGCAAGTGGGCGACCCGTGGCACTCTTGAAATGCTTGAATAAAAAATAACTCTAAATAATGCCCCCACACCAGGCTGTTAAAATAAAATGACATTCCCTGCCCCCCCTGCAACTTTTATGAGATCACAGCCTTCAGCCGATTGAGCGATACACAACAACATGCTCTCACTTCTTCGTGAGAAGTGAGTGAGTGTGTGTGTGCGCGTGTGTATGTCTTTTTTTTTTGTCTCTCTCAATTATTCAGGACGCCCTTTCTGGCCCTGTCTAATGCTGTACCTTTTGTTTGTGCCTGTGTGTCCGTCCGCCTGTCCATGTCCTGCGCCAGACCCTGGCCACAGCGAAGGGAAACATTCTGGAGAACAAGGAGCTGATCGACAGTCTGAACCAGACCAAGGCGAGCAGCGCCCTGATCCAGGAGTCACTGCTGGAGTCTCACAGGCTGCAGGCCTCGCTGGACCAGGTACTGTGCTTTATTTACACCCACACACACACACACACACACACACACACACACACACACACACACACACACACACACA
>JAFBJU010000522.1:220453-242744 GCA_016785305.1 Colistium nudipinnis | reverse complement strand
CACACACACACACACACACACACACACACACACACACACACACACACACACACACACACTCACTCACATCTGGGAAAAACTGCCATCTTCATCGTGGTACAAAGTGTCACTTTTGACCGGCCTTAAACATTTTACCGCAGTTATCTGCAAGCGATGCAGTGCTCGCTGGTACTTTGGTACAAGCATGTGAGCCGATAACAGTTACGCAATCTCTACACTCCCTACACACTCAGCATTCGAAGATGTGAAAACGTGAAGCTACCCTCGATGCACTACACAATCGTCCTCCGGGGTTCAGTGTTGCGCCAGAACGGTTTATGAACTTTTCTCTGCCTGTTGGTTTTTATTGTTATTATTGTTTTCTTAGTATTACACCGTTGCAATTTCTCTCACATTTCCTGTCTCCTCACACCTCGTGCAGCCTATTCTGATATCGCGTTTTCTCGCCTTCCATTCTGATTAAAGTAAATATACCCCACCTTACGCGTGTACTTATGCAACCTCATAAAAATCCCTCCCCCCCCCCCTCCCCCGCGATCCACACGTCTCTTGTCTCTCAAATCTCTTAAATATTGGTGTTTTTTTTTTCTTCTTTTTCTAATTCTAATTATTTTCTTCATCTCCTCTTCTCTCTCCATCGCTTCCCTTTCTCTTGTTCTCCGTGTTTGGATTTTAGGAGCGGGACGCCTACCTTCCCCTCGCGGAGAGTGCCAGCAAAATGTATTTCCTCATCACGGACCTGTCAAAGATCAACAACATGTACCGCTTCAGCCTTGCTTCTTTTTTGCGCCTCTTCCAAAGGTCTCTTCTGGCCAAGAAGGTAACTGAAAGCCACACAACCCTAGCTGTAATTCCATTTTGGATTCAGCGCACCAGCATTTTACCATGTTTACTTTGAACATACAATATATACTGTATACAATAATGGTTCAGAATATCTCAATCTGACCTGTGCAGCTGTCCATCACACTGCAGTACTCCATCTGAGCCTTAAAACACTGTGTGACAACGAGAGCGCACACACAAACACACAAACATACACACACACACACACACATACACATACATACACTTGGTTTAGGGATTGAGCACTAAGTCCCCAAATCCTGTGTGGGCTGTTAGAGCCAGTGCTCTCATCCAAGAATGTCACCAGGCAGCAGCTGGTCATCGCTGTTGTCTACATGTGTGTGTGTGCGCGTTTGTGCATGCTTATGTGCCCGTTTGTGGGGTGGTAGGGGTCCCATTTATTCATTGGCTCGGCCCCTTTGTATTTTTTGGTTTGTTTGTTGTATTGAATCAGCAAGTTCAATTTGCTGTGAGCTGCAGATGGCTTTGGAGATCTGGAAGGGAATGTTCCACCCCACGCTGTCTGACATGACACGCTGTACAATGCTCATGTACACAATTAACACATTAGCGGGCACACAAAAACTCCATACTCGGGCATTGTATTCACAAAGTTCCAACTTTCGCTCGGTAAACTTGTGAGTTTTAGAAGCCTGCAGAAAAAATTCAGACAGGGAGGGAGAGAGAGAGCGAGAATTTCTCTCTTCCTCGCCATTTTCCCCCATATATCTCTCGTTACCTCGTCAATATCAAGGTTTCACATCTGTTCCACAACCCCGATGCGCAGAACGAGAAGACACTTTGGAATAGAATATATACATCGAAAATTCGTCCCATTCAACTGTCATTTTCACTAAGCTCCCACCACTGTAACATATCTTTCTAGAACAAGCACATATAAGAGACGGACACGTGGAACCACATTCGTCTCTCACATCATGAATTGTTTGCATATATTTGTACATTTCAGGAAGTGGAGAGCACTGAAGCCAGGATTGATGCCCTGGAGGCCTGCTTGAAGAATATGGTGTACGAATATGTTTGCCGGTCGCTTTTCAAGGTAATGCAAACACTTGCACACATACTGGCATATACAGACAGAAGAAATGTTGTTTTGAGCATCTCTGAAAATCCCATCTTATCAATCTGGTGATTTCTACAGGGTGGTGAGTGTGGGATGAGTGGGTAGTGATAGAAAATGGGGCAGTGGATACACAACAGTATATTTTGCAAGTTTTTTTTTTTATTTAATCAAGAAGTTTTATCGCATTTTTATTTATTCCACTTTTAAGCGCATCAGCAAATTTGCCATAGCTTCCCTGAAACGAAATGCAGATTAAACACAAAGTGAAAGTACACAACAGGCCTTTCCAACAAATATTAGGATTTGTTGAACAAACGAGGCCGGCGGTACCATTGTATGTTGATCACTTCACGTGCACGCGCCCCAAATTCTTTTTCTCTCGCCACCATCCCAGTTTGGCATATCTGTTCTTTCAGCCAATTATAATGCAGTCAAAGGTTAAAGTTCACATGTGAGAAGTGACAAGTGACAGACATGTGTTGTTGCAACTAGTCACGAGGTTGGCTATTCCTTACTCCTGATAAGCCACACTGCATCATTGTCAATAATAATAATTTAACGCATAGTAGTAGCGTATAGGTATTTGTATTGATCTTTAAAGCCAAATGCACATTTAAACGAACAATCCAACCTCTGCCATTAACACACTAATTAAGCCTCAAATATTGACCAACACGGCAACCATTGCATTGATTGGCCAGTATGTGTAATTTCTGGCTCTGTGTGCGAGGGCGTGGGGAGGGGTTGCTGTGAACTGCTGACCACATCCATAAGCTATATACTTGACACATGCGCAACAACAAACACTCGTGCGCGCACACACACACAAACACACACACACATACAGTACATATAGACGCCGCTGCTCAGTTATTTGCAGAGAGGAAACACTAGGCTACATCATCGGTTGTTCTTGTCGACACTCCCGCCTATGTTACCAAAGACATAGCAACAGGGAGAGAAGGAGGGAGCGGCAGCAGGCCTCTAATGAAAAGATGATGGTGGAAACGAAAAAAAAAAATACAAATTACATTTTCACCCCTTCACCGCCTTCAGCTGTATGTGCGTTATGGCAGTGATAGGCTATTCTGTATTTGTGTTCAACTCCACCACAAACCCAATTGACTCATCTTAATAAGGTATTGATTGAGCATGGCTGGATACATCCAAGCTGTAATAAAGACCCAAGGTTACACTTTCAAATTTGAATTGTTGAACAACTCATGCACAAAACTATATAGATATAGATATAGATAGATACATATGGAATAACCATCTTACCGCATTCAAATATTACATTTATGGAATAAGAGTGGGGTTTCGACTCGCGTTGGGCAGTACCGCCTTATTTATTTCCCGATGGAGTTTCTTGGATAAGCATTTCGACTTGTGGCTCTTGACAGCTATGTGTTTCGAATTGAAGCCGCAGTTGATAAAGAGAGAAGGCGGATGATACTACAGCCAGTGTACTTGTTGAAGTCTTTGGGGCTTTTATTTTTGTCAGACTTCAGATTAATTGGCCGGCAGCTTATCGTGCTGCGGGAATATGAGCGAGTTTACCCTTTGCTCTACTCCCACTTTTTCTTTTTAGTTGTCCGACTACCGTGCTAAGAGTACCACGTTCTTATGTGACATTTCTCATCTTATCTATTCATCCCACCCTCTCTCTGTCTCCCTATCTCTGTGCCTCAGGCGGATCAGTTGATGTTCGCGATGCACTTTGTGAAAGGCATGCACCCCGAACTCTTCCAAGAGAATGTGAGTATTTATTAATTTTTTTATATATATACGCATTTTTTTGTGATACCATTAATGATTTGATGTGAGTCACACATTTAACATAAAACATGTTGCTTGAATGTCCACCTCCAAACTGTTCACTAATCCTCATTCCTTCGCTGTAGGAATGGGACGTCTTCACTGGCTCCATCGTTGGAGAAATGTTCAAGAAAGAAGTAAGGAGGCAAATTTTTTCCCCCGAACGTGAGAAAACACGACATCGTTTCCGTTGTTCACTAACGCCCCTCTCGGCAGGAGTTCCCGTCTTGGATCGATCCTGAGAGACACGGGGCGATGGCCATTTTGAAAGTAAACACCCGATGCACACAACCACCTACACAAATGTGCGACAATCTGCATAAATGTCAGCTGCGTGTGCAGGGTGTGACAGTTGGTGCGCAGGGTATTTTCCAGCAAATACACCTCACGAATGGATGTCGAATGTGATTTTAAATGGAACGTCAGTCATTTATTGACAGTGAACCGATTTGTTAAATGTCTTCATCGATCGTTCCCCTGGATAAACTTTTCCTATCTTTTCTTCGCAGGCTACCTTGCCGGGCCTGTACCAGTCTCTGTGTTTAAGCGGCTCAGACCTTTGGCTGTCCTTCTCGCAGAGCTCTCAGTGTGAGCACGAAATCCCACCCTCCATTGCCAAGAAGATTGCTTCCTTCCAGCAGGTCAGCCCTCGATCAAAACGCGCCACTTCATCAGCCAAATTGAAACGTTATTATAGCTTACAGATGGCACCGGTCTACACACACATTTCTCGCCTCTGCCAAGAGAGTCTGTTTGCAGCTCAGCTTTTGCGTGTGTATGTGTGTGTTTCCCTGTCAATTAGCAAATTTGAATTATTAAAATGTTGGGAAGTTAGCGTATGGGTCGGGGAAAAAAGAAAAAAAAAAAGTTTCAAAGTAGTTCATGCCACCATGGCCATTCATACGGCCAATTATTTGCTGGTTATGGATGAAAATTCCAGTAGAAGCATAACTATTTCTATATTTGTGTGGCGTATGGAACATTGACATCCATAACCCCTTAATGCATTGTTGATTTCCCACCATTTCTCGTATGGATGGTGCTGTGCCATAATCATTTTAAAGGACCATTACTTGGTTGCAATGACTTCAGCTTGATACAAAAACATACCAAGCAGGAATGATGTGTATGATATGTCACAAATTGTCCATATTGCAAATCCCACATTTTGCTTTGAATGTTGCTCCATATGTAGATGCAATTTAAAATCTTAACTAATTGAACTAATCTAAAATCCAACACTATTCAGAGGCTTTGACAGAGTTTATCTCTATACAAATACTCACTAGTGATTTATATTCATGGCTGTAAAGACCATCAAATCTCTTCTTTTTTTTAGGTCATAAGTTGGACTTTTTTTTTTTTCTCTCTTCAGCGTGACCCCTTGGCTATATATATCGTTGGCGTATTGTTATCTTTAATTGATGCATGCAGCTGACCCTCTCTCTTTTTAGATGTTCTACACGCTTTAGAGATACCTTTCTACCTCATTATATCTCACTCCTCCACCCTCTCTCCAGCTATTATTGGTTCAGGCAGTCAGACCAGACCGACTGCAGAGTGCCATGGCAGCGTTTGCGTCCCAGGCTCTGGGTAAGTTGTCCGTATTTCGCGAGGATCCAATTAACCACGGTACGCGCACCGCTTCATAGGCACAACTTCAAAATGCCAAATGCGAGTGGCCAATCACAGAAACAGATTTGAGTTTTTTTGTGGTTTGTGCGCAGATGTGCCAACAATGCACGTTGGCACCATTTATCCAGAAAGTAATTAGCCTTGCATGTTAGAGAGCACTTTTTGTCACGCAAGTACTGAGGGAGTGCATGCAAGGTAAGTCAATAACATCATGGCTGAATAGATTATCCCCCATCCCTTTTGACAACCAAACTGTGCAGAAAACAATGAATAAGAAAATACATGATAGACTAATATATACGCGCATATATATATTTATTTATAAGCTTCTAACCCTCGTAGTGTTTTTTTTCTTCTTTTCAATCGATCTCATCTAAAATCACCGTGTGAGGTTCAAACTCATCCATATTTTGAGCGTGACACAGAGTTTGTGCAGTGCAGTGAGTCTTTGAGGTACTGAAAGAATAAGAGGCCCAATCATCGCAGTTACAGACTCTGTAACTGCGATGAATGTATGTACAAAAAGTGCTCGCACAAAGGCTGTAATCAATGCGCCAGCGCAGAGGCTGTCAGTAAGGGGCTGATTGCTTGGCCTGTGCTAATCAATCATTTTGATGGTTTCTTCGGAGCATCACACCCACAACTTCACAGTCACTGACATTATTATCCTAAAAATCGCGTACATCGCAGATTGGGTTGTGCGTGTGCTGCAATTTGAATTGAAAAGTGCAAATTTGCATTCTGACGCGCAACCGTTTTAAGAATCACCATCAGCCAAAGACACTCTCTCTTTGCACTTTCCAACCACGCCCCCCCCCCCCCCCCCCCCCCCCCCCCGCCCCCCTTAACCTGAGCTTAACTTGTTTACTCCAAATCCCACACGTTCTTCGAAAATGATTGGCTGCAATTTTGGTCTAGTATCTTTCTCAACTCTCAAATGGCTTCACAAATTCTTTAAATTGGACACTCCCGGCGTAAAATAAGCGGTTGCAAAAAAAATAAAAAATAAAAATACTATGAAAGGGAAGAGGTATAGGGAGGTACGAAGCCCTTTGGTGCTCTGACTGCCTTCTTTCCTACTTATAGCAGGAGCCCCACTGACTGAAACTCGGGGTCAGCTGTTGTGCAGCTGCGGCACAGTGACGACAATTCTGGCAAATTGAGGGGATGGGAATGTATCTGTTTTTATGAATGTCTATTTTCTGACTATGATGGTGTGCTTCTACATTTTTGCACCATTTTGTGTTTGTCGTAATTATCTCTTCCACGTCGTTTCTTTTCTTGAAACGGATGCTCTGGGTGGCTTGAACCATGAGACTGTGACACTAATGCACCAATGAAACCATCAGAGTCTTTGTGAAACGTGTAGAAAGGGACGCAGCAAGCCATTCCAGCCTTTTATTCGTGTGCAACAATGTCCTTGTGGAGGTGTCTTTGTGTGGCCTGCATGTTGCGCATCTGTGCTTCTGTGTTTGTGGTGCCATTCCGCGGTCTCTTTTCTCTCCTATTCTTTAAAGGCACGTGACCTCAGGGTCTCTTTTCACACGAGCTAATTCCACAGAGGCTGGAGTGTGTCCTAAAACACACACATATTATATCATTATAAATGACAACTGAACCCAGTGGTCAAGGTGTGTGTGTGCGTGCGTGCGTGCGTGCGTGCGTGCGTGCGTGCGTGCGTGCGTGCGTACGTGCGTACGTGCGTGCGCGCGCCTGTGTGGAAAAAGTGCGTGAGAATGTGTCAGAAAGAAAGAGTTGGCGAGTGAGTGAGACAGATGGATAGAAAAAATTGCAGGAGAGAGAAAGATTTTGTGTTTGTGTGTGTGTGTGTGTGTGTGTTTTTTTGGCAGTGAATCAGTATGCTAATGAGGCATAGTTTGTAATCCTCTTACAGCTAATCTCACTCAATCCTCCCTGTCCAGGCCTGGGCACTGCCCATGCACACATGCATGCTTGACTACTCTCTCTCTCTCTCACACACACACACACGCACAAAATGCACACTCACCGGCTCGCCCATTCAACTTCTTTTAAAATCAAAACCCTCTTTCACATCCACAAAATAAACGCTCCCTTTCTCCATCTTTCAGTCATTTTTGTCGTCACCAATTGCCCAACATTTTCAACAATGAATCTACTTTTGCGAAGCCTTCATTGTCGTCACACATTCCACAAACGCAATCCGATTTGGAGTAATGTATCCTTTTTATTCCATTGATTTTTTTTTTTTATTGGTGCAGCTGCTCTTGAATTCTTTCGTCATTGGGTGCCTCCTCCTTTGAACTGCGTTTGAACCATTTGGAACGCCGCGGTTCTGTGTTTTTATTTTATTTTTATTTTTGCTCCTCGGCTCCTCTTTACCCTGATTGTGTGTCATAAAACCCAAGGTGAACTTTGCTATTCACAGTCGGACCATGCTGGTCCGCCGCGCGAATACTGATTACCTGCCCTGTCCGAGGTAGTTGTGCATGTATTCGTGCACTTACTTTTTTTTTTTTTTTTTTGCATTCAGACATCACAAGCCGTGTGGTCGGATGACTCTTTTTCTTTGTGTTGCCATGGCGATGTAGCAAAGGTCGCTCGGCGATGTCGTCGTCCGAGACCTTGTGCGTGCGGGTGTACTTCCGTGCAGCAAATTGCGTTGGGCGAAAGACACCGAAAGAATATTCAGGCTGCGACGGTCGTTTGAACCAGAAAAGAGTTGCACTTTGTATGTGTGTTTGTGTGCATCATTGCGCGTGTGTGGGCAATTTGAGTGTGAAAGGTATGTCTTCTGGTACACTCCTGAATAATGTCACAGTGGAATTTCCCGGCCACTCACCCACGGTGCGCATGTATCGCCCGCCTGGGTGTCGCTATTAACGCGTATCTGATTTTACGATTCAATATATTACAGCGGGATTACAGCTTAATGCTCGGCAGCGAGGACACGCACGCGCGCGCACGCCCCCGCACACACACACACACACACACACCTGGACGTGTGTACAAAGAGCCTGGCTTTTGGACACCAGGGGGCTGACAAGGTATTGTTCGGCTATCTGCGTCGAGCACTGCTGCATACCTTGCACTCAGTATGCACAGCGCATTATCCTCCTAATCTCTCTCACTCTGTTTCTCTTGGTGCCTTCCTCGTATGCCCTGGCTCCATCATTGCCTCTTTTATGCTCTCCCTCTACTATATATTTATATATGTATATATATATATTCTTTCCCCCATCGTCCCAGCACCCACACCTCCCTGTTCATGCCCTCCCTTTGTCTCCCTGCCATCTTCGCCCAGTCGATTTGGGTTTCCCCCGTGTCTGCATCTCGCCCCTTTGCTCTTACTTACCGCCATCATTGCCTCTTTTATGCTCTCCCTCTACTATATATTTATATATGTATATATATATATTCTTTCCCCCATCGTCCCAGCACCCACACCTCCCTGTTCATGCCCTCCCTTTGTCTCCCTGCCATCTTCGCCCAGTCGATTTGGGTTTCCCCTGTGTCTGCATCTCGCCCCTTTGCTCTTACTTACCGGCGTTTGCCTCGACTTGCGCGTTCGTCGGCGCCCTCCCGGTGTGCCCTCACGACGCAGTATATCCAGTCACTTTCACGAGGGCATTCATGTAAGCCCATGCGACAAACCTATCTCTCATATCCTTGTTTCACGCCTTCCCTTTCCTATTTCCTTCTCCTGTTCTCGGCAGGTATGAAAGAGCTCTCGCCCCCTCCGCTCAACCTGCGGCGTCTCTACAGTGATATATTAGAGAGTGAGCCGGTGTTGATCATCATCTCTCCCGGGGCCGACCCATCCCAGGAGCTGGCGGAACTGGCTTCAGAAACCGTCGGCAGGGACAACTATCACGAGGTAGCGAATGAGAGAAATGGGGGAGAAGCCGCGGAATGGGCGATTGCGCGCATGCCAGGAGAGTTGTACAGCTTGTTTAAGGTTATGCGGAAACACTGGTTGCAGACGTATCTCTTGATGATGTCCCGTCGGTGTCGGTCAATGTCAGAGTCTCCAAATTCAAGATAGCAAGAAGTCTGTAAAATTCCAAAGTTGCATCGAAGTTTTTACCTCTTTTAAATCGTGTCCTTTTTTTGCCTTTCTATTTTAAAACCAAATCTTGTGCGCTGCCCCACAATCAACTCATCGTTTCCAAGCTCGTTTTGTTTTAACCGTACAGCCAATGGGTGTTTTATCCATTATAATTCCGGCAAATCACATCGGTATTTAAATGTGCTCTTTGCAGCATTTCAGTAGGTTATTTAATATAAATATAAATCAGATGAGGACAGAATTACTGGCTTCAATGGGGGGCCGCCCTTCAGACAAATCACATTGGGAATCTCACTTTGCATGTGTTTTATAGACTCCCCCACTGAGGAGAGAGATGTAATGAAATATTGAATCAGATTATGTGCTCTCAACATCTGGAAAACGCATGTGCGGAATCAAATTCCCACCTACCCGCCTTTCTGTCTGTCTGTGTGTCTGTCTGTATAGATCTCAATGGGCCAGGGACAAGCCGATGTGGCCTTAGCGACGCTCCGAGAATGTTCCCGAAATGGATCCTGGCTTTGCCTGAAAAACCTTCACCTTGTGACTGCGTGGCTACCACTCCTGGAAAAAGTAGGTGCTTTGTGTGTCTAAGTCTTTGTTTTGTCTTTGTATGTGTTGTATGTGTTTAGTCCTGTCTGTCTATGTATGTGTCAGAGGTAGTTCTTAGACAGAAAAAAAGCTGTATATTATTAATATTGACATATTCTAACGACATGTTAAGCCCAAACCATATATAATAGAATCACTAGAGTTAGAATTTTTAAAGGTCAGTGGAAGTTGTACCCTGGAGGATGTTCTGTACTTTTTCCTGAAACCCCAGAAAAACACAATTAATTTTTTGACATTCTGTGTTATCAAAACACAGGGTGAGTATCCTCGAGCTCTGACGATGAACGTTTATTTATTTATTAAGTTAAAACACCAGTATTAATGCTTTAAAGTATTCGAGAGCCTCAGAGAAATAATAATATATAATAATATAATAATGCATAGGCAGGACTGTGTGCACTTACATCTGCATGAAACGAATGAGATCAAATGAGAGAAAAACTGCTTTATAGAGCTTTCTGAAGTCCAAAACTCCGCAAACTACCTTTGACGTTCTGCTTGCCATTGTTTATCTATACTACTGTGCGGTACAACACTTACACACTTTCTACTGGCTATGCGCATTTCCATTTTTAAAATGACCTTTGCCTGCACCCGTTCTGTATTCTAGCTTTTTGCCCACGTTAGTCACTGCGCTGCTGTTTGTGTGGCCAAGTATATTGTTTATTTGGCTTCCTTTGCACGTTTTTGTGTATCTCTGGACAAACCTGCATGTATATATGTGTTTATATTGTGTTTGGTGTTTCTTTTGTGTCGCTCATTCCGTATGTCTTCAATATGTTTTTATTTTACGTGCTTTCCCCCCCCCACACTTCAAGTGGGTTTATTTCTTTGTGTTTATTTGGGTCCAAGTTTTTTCATGGGGGTCTGTTTATTGCCGTGTAACTGCAGCAGGTCATATCTCACTGGGAGGCACAGCAACTTACAGTGATTGGCCGCGAGAGAATATGTGCGTCTTTGTGTGAGTGTGCGCGCTTGTGTGTGCGCTTGTGTGTGCTCCTGTCCAGAGTTGTCTCCTCTCCCAGTGTGGCTTTAACCATGGCTTCCAGCAGCTGCCCTCTTCTACTTTTGGCCTTCTCCATTCCACTCACCTCACCTCTCCTCTGCCATCATCTCTCTTTCCGCCAATTTCATTTTACCCCCTTGTTTCCACCCCTACATGTCAGCTATTTTCCTCCCAAGTTTCCCCCACTCCTCCTGTCCCTCTTCGTATTGTGCAACTACAACTCCTTTCCTGCCCGTCTGTTCCCTTTTCCTCTCTCTCCGTTTCTTTTTCGTCTAGCTCTTTGCCCAGCAACCGACGTGGTTGAGGTCCCGGCAGCCGAGCTTGAAATGAAGAAACTGATGCAACAAGGGGATTGGGGGGGGCGGGGGGGTGGGGGCCGCGATGGTGGAGCTTACTAGAGACAGATTTACGAAATAGTGTGTGTGAGAGGAGGAAAGTAGAGAAACGATGAACTGAGCCCCAGCAGGAAGGCGGAAATTCTTCCCAGAGAAGGCTTTGTTTTAGTATTTGCCTCCGTGTCACTAGATCTGTCAATTTGCTTCGTCCAACTCTGTCTCTGGTTTCTACATGATCGTTTGGTTTAATCATCCATCTTTTTGCCATCTGTTTCCCCAGTGGCTCCCTTGAACCAGTCGGTCAGATAGATACAGAGAGAGAGAGAGAGAGGAAGAGAGGGAAGCGAGTGAAAAGTATTCATATTTGAATTTGCCAGTGCAGATGTCCTCTCCTCCCTGTCCACTCGGATTCCTCCACTTGTGGTGTTTCCTGTCCCTGATTTCGTCTCCATCCCCTTACTTGTGGACCTATCTTTCAATTCATCTATCAAGCTTTTCAGTCTAAACGTGTGTTTATAGAATGCCAAAATGAATATGAGAAGTTTTCTTTCGGCAGTATATAGCAGTTCTATGGGGGACAATTGGAGATGTCTTCGAAGGACGTCCGTTCATGTGCTCGTGTGACTTTCTGTGATAATGTTATTTGTCATTTCCATGAGCGAGTGTGTGCGCGTGTCTGTGTGTGGTTGCATTCGTGTGCATGCGTCCCGTGTGTGTTCCCAATAACATGACACAAGACCCTGAGTTTCCAGCGTGCTATTTTTAACCACAGGTCTTTGAGAAGGATTGAAAGAGAGGGGAAGGAATGTAAGACGAGGAGGATGAGGGAGAAAGAAAGCTTTAAATGGGATGCAGTGAGGGAGACAGTAAGCAGCCAGAGAGTGAAAGAAGCCCCCTATCTTATTGGTTAAAGTGTCTGCCATTACTTCCTCTGAACGGGGCTCCAATGCAGAGGATATATCCTCTCTAATTGAACCATAATGTATAAGTAATAATTGGGTATTCAAGCATTTATTGTCAAATGTACAATAGAGCGGGTCGCATGTACTTTGAAATTCTTGATTTGCTTTGCGACCCTGAATGCCAAATGCCATGAGAAAAATATAAAATAATGTCATGAGATATCATCTATCCTGATAAAACCGAGTGCTTTTTTTTTTCGTGTTTAGGATACACTTCATTTAAAGAGTACTTTAAGCAACCAATTTGGAAAAAAAAAATCACGTCTTCACAAATGATTCCAACTCAGGAGGTATATTGATGTTCATTTGCTCTTATATGGTCTAATGTGTTTGCGGTGTTCCCCCCCCAGGAGCTCAATGTGCTGCGTCCCACAGCGGGTTTCTGTCTCTGGTTGACAGCAGAAGTTCACCCCAGGTTTCCTCCCATACTGCTGCAGTCCAGTCTCAAGATCACATATGAGGTACTCCAATACACACACACACACACACACACACACACACACACACACACACACACACACACACACACACACACACACACACACACACACACACACACACCCACACACCCACACACACATTCACCATCATACACATACAGGTACAATCACACAATAATAACATCAATTTAGTGTGGACAAGTGTCGGTTTATTTACTAACCTCACTTATCACACAACTTTACAGACACACACACACACACACACGCGCGCACTCACCGAGATGCACCCACACATTTTTTGGAGACATACTGGGCATAAATAACGAGACAAATTCAATATTTTTTCACTCTGGATTAAACTTTGAGTTTGCCTGCTGGTTTCCTCATAGAGCAGCCGTGTCTTTGTCATACTCTACAGTATAAGGACTTTGTATGCATTGCACAAACACACATATGGACCCAAGGAGATACAGAAGCCCTCAGCTTGTGAGATAGTGATGTATGCTTCAGTGCTCAGTGGGTTTAAGATGGGAGTTATGCTCACGGGGTTAACTACTCCAGCAGCCAAGCATGCTGCACAAACAGCAGCTCTCTCCCTGGCTGTCTTTTTCGCTCAGACAGCGCACACACACACACACACACACACACACACACACACACACAGTCAGGCACTAACTTGATAAGTATGCACCCGCATCCTCAACACATCCCCCAGTGATAACCGAGGAACTGTAATACATTATTTCTTCGCTGCAAGAAAATGTCAACACTAATCCGTCAAATCAAAGATAAACTGTAGTAGTGTTAATAGTAATAATAAATGCGAGTTAGTAAGCGCATGGCATCGCATGCCACAACCACCGACACACACACACGCACACACACACACACAAGACGATAGATCCTTCACCCCGCCTCCAGTACTATCCAATTTACAAAAATACAAGACATCGGGTCAGCAAATGACTCGACACACTCACGCGGGTGTGCCGTGGAAAAAAGGCGGCCACCTTGCCAATACATGTAATCTACTCAAGC
This sequence comes from Colistium nudipinnis, assembly GCA_016785305.1. NCBI lineage: Eukaryota > Metazoa > Chordata > Actinopteri > Pleuronectiformes > Rhombosoleidae > Colistium > Colistium nudipinnis. The sequence goes on along the minus strand of JAFBJU010000522.1, from coordinate 228,920 downwards.
TGATCACATGCGTGATGAATCAGGAAAACGTAGTCCATATTCATCACTGACTGTATGTCCATGAGCGAAACATCCGGACGGAGATACCAAGTGTTCAGCAAAGTGTGTGAACTCGTATCCATGTCGAGGCGCGGTAGCCATCATAAACGTTTGGTTGACGGATGAATCGCATGCGGAAAGAACTTTTGAGAGCTGAGAGGTGATGAAGAAGACTCGAGACAAACGGCTAAAGTCCGGTATAACGCAACAAGGCAACATTCGATGCACGCACATACAGTCCGGAGGATTTGGTTTCCGTTAGGACGCCGACAGCGCTGTCCGTCATCGGCCGTCTCGGCCTACTCCTTCCTGTGGCCGTCGCGACCAGGTTTGCCATCCTGCCCAGGCAATGAATAGCATTTGAATTATTTTCCACCGTATTCATCAAATTGTATTTTCCCTCCTACCTATATTTGGTTCATGGGATTCGGTTATGCAATCGCTTGGGAGATTTCAGGATAATATGCCAGGCGGCTCTCGCAATTCAGTCTTCCGGTCCTAATGATGCACGCTAATGTGGCAGCCTATGCCAATTAACGTGGAAACAACACAGACAACCGCGGCCTTTTACAGCTTTGCCTCCAGTCAAAATGCAATTTTTTTTGCAAAGTCAATTTCATCTACTGTGTCAAAAACGTCATTTTACCGACGCCCTCATTTGTCACCCGCGAAAGCGTCGATTACAGATTGGTAAGAGATTTGATTTGCTTTATCTGCATTTCGCACCGCACCAACATTCCGATATGCCGTCTGGAATGTTTATTGACGTGAATTTGCATTTGCGCCACGGGCTTGCCCCACTAACTCGGTTAGAGGGAATTCACTGGAGCAGTTGGGTTGCTCTGCAGCTTGGAGCCGCCGGGCGTAGTGGAGCTTAGATAGTTATGCTGCATCGGCAGTAAACGGGGCGTTCTGGGCGGTGGATTCCTTTTGATCATCCGACCATTCCGTTCTTGTTGAAAATGTTGAATGTTTGAATGTGCTTTTGTGCTATGTTTGGTCCTTGGAATAAAAAAAAAAAAGCGGCTTTGAACATGTGTTGAACATTTTCCCGTCCACGCTACTATCCTCTCTCCTTTCACATCTCCAGGCTCCCCCTGGGTTGAAGAAGAATCTGCTAAGGACATATGAGTCATGGACCCCTGAGCAGATCAGTAAAGGTTAGCTTCTCTTCTCTTCCCTTTTGCTTTCTTCCCTTGGCTTCTCTTCTCTTCTCTTCATCTATTACCGGTGTCAACCTGTTGGGACTGCTAATAAGCTACAAAGAAAAGGTAAATCCACATTTTTTAATTAAACCGCCACATGTCTCTTTACTCAACGATGAAGATGTTAGAGCATGACTTTGTACTTGGCTCGTGTGACCTGAAACGAAAGATATTCGAGCGAATGAAATGGCAACGTAGCAATCGGAAAACCCTAAACAATCTGTAACAGAATATACCGCGCTCAATTCTTTCCGTTGGTTGTTTTTTGCATCTTGAATAAAATATGAACCGCCCCGAATGATTGCAAAACAAAGACACTCTGGTGGTGATTGATTATCGTAATTAGTCGGGTTGTGACATGCTGTTGATTGTGTGTGTGTGTGTGTGTGTGTGTGTGTGTGTGTGTGTTCGTTCGTGTGTGTGTTCGTGTGTGTGTTCGTGTGTGTGTTCAGGGGGCATCCTTCCCAGAGCTCAGTCCATGTTCTGTCTGGCCTGGTTCCACGCCGTCTGCCAAGAGAGACGCAAATACATACCGCAGGTAAAATATACACACACACACACACACCAATATACATCCGTTTCATCGCTTTCAAAATGTGACAGTCCAAGATTCCGAAATAAACGGGCAAAAACGGACAATGATTGAAGGCACAGTGCCCTAATTCCCTTCAAACAGCTTTATCTGAGGGAAATGCCGCCAAAGGCCTGACTAATGCTGTAACACCATCGCGCCAGTACTCATTCGAGATTCAATCGCTTCAGAAATGGTCCGACACACACGTGGCAATATTAGTTTATCTGTGTAAATACATATGTGTTCCGGGCCACACTGCCTACTCAGCTGCTGTCTTGCTGGTCTGCCAACTTTTCGCAACTATGTTGCCCTCTGCGGTGTATTCCCACGTACACAATCTAATAACTTGATTATATATATATTATGTTCAAATGGGTGAAATCCCCTATTCCATTTCATCATTTCGCCCATACTGGACATAGGTTTTTTTTCTTTCTGAAAACTAGGCAGCTGTTCAGTCCGGAGACTTACCCACGCACTGTAAGAGAGCTTTGCTCATGAATAGATGTTTTCGAGACAGGGAGAGCGAATGGTAATCTCATGGTAATATTATGCAGTTGACTTCACTCGACAGATACTCGAGATTTTCCCTCCAGCCAGTTATGGCAGCAATACTTTGCGGCTGTGTTAAATCTCGCTTGCGCGTTGGCTTTCTGAAATGTTTCACTGAGTTTAATTTCAATTCAATTAAGTTGGGTTTGAGCTCGTCATTAACCACACGGGTGCATTTGTGTGAAAATGATTGTAACAAGTTCTGATATTGCTTATATACATAATGGATATTCAGCCTTAAAAAAAAAAAAAGCCAGAGCAATTCATCGCATGGAACGATACATTTACTTACTTACAACACATTCTGTACACCACGGCGCACAGGTGTCTGTTCCCTCCCAGCTTTGTGCACTCCTTGTCTATCTAAGATGGCAAATATGATGATTAAAGCCGCGCTGTCATACCGTAGATGTGAGATTGCGAGAAGGAGGAGGCGAAGGATGAAGAAGCAAATGTGCGAGATTGAACGCCATCTGTTACTGTTTGGTTGACAAACTCCGAAAGTAACTCATTAGTTCCACACATCTTGCGACCACGCTTGAGAGAGAAATATTTATTTCCCTTCCTGTCCGTTTCACCCAGGGCTGGACTCAGTTCTACGAGTTCTCTTTGGCAGACCTCCGCGCTGGTTACGAGATCATCGACAGGCTTTTTGAAGGTAGGTAACGGACCACAATGCGGTGGACAATGCCGGCTCATTAGTTTGCCCCCCCCCCCCGGCCTATCAACGCGCGGTAACGAGACCTGGAAGCTGCGGGATCTTCCGCACGGACCCCGCGCCATATAGAGCACGACCTGAAAAACCCAACATCTGCGTTTCCTCACGCATATTTAACGCTTTTCACCTGCGTACCTGTGTGTGTGTGTTTATGTGTGTGTGTGTGTGTGTGTGTGTGTGTGTGTCTGTATCTCCAAGGTGGTACAACTTTCCAGTGGGAGTTTGTGCACGGCCTGTTGGAGAGTGCCATCTATGGCGGACGCATCGACAACCCCTCGGACCTGCGTATCTTGCGTTCCTACCTGGAGCAGTTCTTCTCAGCGCGCCTCCTCTCCTCCTCCTCCTCCTCCTCCCTGTCGGCTGGTCCGAGAAAGGGCAGAGGAGGAGGAGGAGGCGCGCGCCTACTCCCGTCTCAGATCAGCCTCCCCAGCTCCTGCAGCATACTGGTAGGTTTTCAGAATGACACATTTGATGACGCGAGCGCAAACGTGAACGGAGTGCCGTTTGCGCTCGCTCTTTCTTACATCTTCCCCTCCTCACTCTTACGCCTTGTATATATCCTTCTATTTGTGTGTGTGTGGGTGGGTTCTTTTGTGTCTCGGTTTCTGCGCGTGACCCGCATGTGTACGCCTGTGTTCCCAGGACTACCGCAGCGTAATAGAGAATCTCCCAGAGGACGACAGGCCTGCATTCTTCGGTCTGCCCGCCAACATAGAGAGATCTTCCCAAAGAATCGTCAGCTCCCAGGCGCGTACACTTTCGCGCCCACACGTTCATACGCACGCACGCACGCACGCACGTTATTCGCCTGCCTATTCCCACACACTCTGCGACAGCCTCCATGTCTGTCTAACTCATGTCCAAACACTAAGGGAGACTCGTATACACACAGGGATGCGCACACGCCTGTCCATGGCTGTAATACACTTGCTCTGTGTATGCTCCCTTATTGTGTTCACTTATTGTACATGTCAGTAAAAACGCAGGCACGTGTACCCCTGTGCTGACGTGGTCTGCCCTGTTAATATATGCAAAGCATATAAAGGGACTCGCTGGCGCATGTTGGCCCGGGGGTGGGACTCTCGCCCTCCAGTGCAAAGCCTGGGTCAACTCTTATGTGTAGCGGAACATTCATGTGTACTTTTATGGAGCTGTCACATATTCAACCCGAAAGTGACAAAGGACATCGGGAGGGGAGACAGTGACATATGTGTGTGTGTGTGGGGGGGGGGGGTGAGGTGGAAAGCCACACGCAGACACCAGTGCCCTTGAGGTGCTTGTGTGAATGTAATTAGGTCGGTGGTTCCGGTGATCAGCTGACCACACCGGCAAGTGCGAATGGACGCGAATGCATTAAGCGCTGCTGGGAATTGGCAGTTATTATTTCTATTTTACCAATTTACTCTGTACACAATGCATGGAATTGGTTGCAGTTTCCTAAGGAGGGTGTTTTTGTATTGTGGGACTTGTGTGTGACGTAATACATACCGTAAGTGGGTGCTTTTATCCTCAAATGCCCACGAACCCAGTCCCGTTGCGGGCAGTCACATCCATTCTGGAGACATAAAAGCAGTTTATTTTGAGGTCAGGGCTTCAATTTAAGGTTCAAGCATTCGACCAGTCGGACATCCATTTCAATTTATTTCACAATGAAATAAAAGTCCCCTTGCAGAGACACGAAACTGAGTTTTGATGGGGGATCCATCCCAGTGAACATACTGTTTTCATTTGTCTTTGTCGGGGGTTATATTATTATTGTCAATAGGTTGTCGCAGGGATGATTATGTAAATGACGCTTGACTTGACGCTGATTGGTTGTCGATCAAACACGTGAGAGCCCCTGCAGCGCACATGGATTCGAGTCCGTTCGTATCGTCCATGTGGTCAGCTGATCACCGGAGCCGCCGACCTAATCGCGTTCACGCAGCGGCCTCAAGGGCACCGGTGTCTGCGTGCGTGTCTTGCCATCTCCCCCATATGTCACTGTCTCCCCTCCTGATGCAATTTGTCACTTAAATGCTCGCCGCCCCCACCCCCCCCCCCACTTCCTTTTTTTTCTCCTTTATATCATCATCTCGTTCATGTTCGTCTCCCTGATCGCCGAGTGTGCCCATGTTTACTTTATTTACACACCTGGGTACAAGAACACCTGTTCCTGCTCATTATGTGACTTTACTGAACAGCATCTTGACTAAGACCTTGAGAAATAGTCCCCTGATCCACGATCCTTGATTGCACTGGCTTAAAATAAAAAATAAAAATAAGAGCATCGACTACAGTAACTGCACACAGCGTGATTAAAATGGACTTCCTCGCACACAGACATTGTCAAGCAACATTTAATTCCAGTCGGTTTGATTAGGTGTGTGAGGAGCCTGCCAGGAGATGTGCTTAGGAATCGGCCTTTTTCTCCCCCCCCCACGTGTGATATTTCCAGGAACAGTGTTGACAGGCACTCAAGCATTTAGCCACCAGATGATCATTTGAAACCGAGCTTTCAGAACCATCCGAGATTTTAGCACCACATGTTACTTTTGGGTAAAATTTGTCAAACTGCATGATTGTGCTGTTTACATTTTGCCATTTTTTTTTTCCCACCGAGAACATGTGTGCTGCATTAAATAGGACATTTTGCCTTCTTGGTGAGGCTTTTATTATCATTCCACGTCTGATTTACGTTGTTGCAGACAATATGAACACATAGCTTTATTTTTGCGTTTACTTTTACCATATACGTGTCATATTCACATCACTAAGAAAATCGCTCCTCCTCTGTCACAATGGAATTGTTTATTTGTGTTCATTATCGTCTGACTCACAGGTGATTTCCCAACTACGAGTCCTGAGCCGCTCAGTAGCGACTGGGTCAAAGTTTGACAGGGAGCTCTGGTCGAATGGACTTTCGCCTGTCCTCAACTTGTGGAAGAAACTCAACCAGGTCAGTTCTTTTTCATTTGTCACTCCTGTCACTCAGTGAAGGATCGCAAGAGTCCAACGCTTCTATCTTTCATGTTGTTTTTAATACTTGCCTAGAAAAGTCCAAATTGAAAACGTTCCCTTTGATTTTAATGTGTGTCATCTTGAATCAGTTATTTTCAAAGGCTTTCCGAATTCGAATCCTAACCTCACGCCCTTAAATTGTATTGAATACCGTGTAAAGATTCCTGAAGATCACCTGTTCATTTCCATCATCCTTGAAATGAGTGATTTGAAGGAGTGAATGCCTCTATGTCTTCGACCATTTATTTGCACGTCGTTATTTTGTATGCAAAATCACGTGACAACTCTGGCCATGCAGCAGCGGGCTCATCTGAATTAAAAGCCCGTGAAAGCTAATTGGAAATTAGTAGAGTCTAATTGAGCACTGTGCGCAATAGCAGCTGGATTGCCTAGTCCGGCATCACAGCGGTGTGCAGTTGCTTGGAGACCGGTGTCTTTCAAACCATGAGGGCATCTACCTCCACATTAAATAATTTAGCCGCCATATGTTTTGGTCCTCTCTCTCGTTCCCTCTCCCGCTCTCTCTCTCTCTCCCCCTGCCCGCTATTCTTTTCCCTTGCAGGCATAGTTTTGTTTTGTACTCCCCAAATGTTTAAAGGATCGATTGTTGATGGTCGCCGCTGTATCTCCAGCTTTATAGAAATCACAATCTACGTCCTACTGCTTCTAATCAACTGGCTTTTTCTTGTCAGCCACTAAGGTGTTCGAAATGTGATTCCCCTTGTGTAGCTTGCACAAGTGTATGTTTGGCGTGTGTTGTCTTAAGAGTGTATGAGTGATGTCCACGCGTTTGTGTATACTGGCCCAGTACAGTTTTTGGATGCATTCGAATGTCTGCGTGTACCTTCGTTTGTGTGTGCATTGTTCTACTTGTATGCACATTGTGTACGCATCTTTGTGTAGCCTGGATGAAGAGCTGGAGACAGCCAACACTGTTTGACTACATGTTTGAATTGCAGAGCTGTAGAGAAGCTGAGTAACACCACAAGAGCTTCCCCCCCCCTCATCTTATTCATCCTTTGCATTCTGCACTGTCTCTATTTCTCCACTGGCTTACTCTTCCTCTCCCTCTCTGTCCTCTTGTGTTTCTTACTGAGAATTTGTGGGGTAAACAAAAAAGGGTGCAAGTAGAGAGTGTGATATCTACACCATATTTATACAGTATTTTTCTCTTGGCGTACACACGGATATCTTTGTTAACCAAAAGTGTACAAATTGTTATCCCGGTTTGAACCTGCCAACTAGCTGCAGCCTTCCTGGATGTGCAATTTGCATGTTCTCTCTTATTAGTAATATTACTCCCTCTGTCTGTCAGTCTTGCAAAATGATGAAACTGGACAGTTTAATATTTCTCTCTCTCTGGCCCTCTCTAACTATCTATACACAGTATATATCCAGTCAGTCTACCCCCATGTATTTATTGTATATGCCAATGTGGTTTTCCTGCTCATCTGTCAGGGCTCTATGCTGATCCATCAGAAGGTGGCTCCACCTGCAGAAGGTCATGGGTCACCAGTCTTGTCATTCATCACCCTGGAGCAGTTCAACGCTATCCGCTTGGTCCAGGTGCGTCTAATAAATAGTGTTCCGAAGAATTGAATCTGAAATGAACAGTTTTTTTTTTTTTATAGTTTCACAAATAATTAGTATTGGAATAACCCTTTTTTCCTCAAAGGCCTCATGCTCAAAAAGGTTGTCACACTATGTGAAATAATAATAAATAATGATGTCGTGTCGTCACAGAGTATCCACCAGTCCCTGGCTGCGCTGAGCAAGGTCATCAGGGGGACCCAGCTGCTCACTCCTGAAGTCCAAAAACTGGCCACCGCCCTGCTCAATCAAGAGGTGAGAGAGAGAGCGTGGGAAAAAATAACGAGTTTTCCTGAACATGCTGGTTTGTGTATTTTCAGGAAATATTTCGATAATTTCAAAGTGTGAAAATGTATTACAATTCAATCAAGTGATCGATCAGTCCACAGGGGAAGGCCCACACAGATGATGCACTAGATTGACATCCTGCAAACCCAACTAGTGCCCTCTTGCATCATGTAGGCCCTGTTCAGACCCGGTATTAATCCGCGTCTTGGGTGAACGGATCAGAAGTTAACCGCTCTCAGTATGTCACTTCATGCCTGGCATTAGAATGCGTCTCCAGTCACTACTTGCAGTCAGACCTCATTTTGGTCACTGCATTGGTAAATGATGTCTTTGTGTCCTGTTTCTAAGACTTTGTGGCTCAGCGTCTGTGAGAACGATAAAGCAGGGCCAGCACCGGGTGAGCAAATCAGTGCGCCGCTGTACAGAGAAAAGATTTCACTCAATAAAACATAAAGCAAAGTTGAAATGAACATGTCAGTGGTAATAATGTGGCAGTGACAC
>JAFBJU010000522.1:0-220433 GCA_016785305.1 Colistium nudipinnis | reverse complement strand
AATGTGTGGTAATAATGTGGCAGTGACCCCCCCCCCCCCCCAAAAAAAATAAAAACATAGATGATGCACTAGATTGACATCCTGCAAACCCAACTAGTGCCCTCTTGCATCATGTAGGCCCTGTTCAGACCCGGTATTAATCCGCGTCTTGGGTGAACGGATCAGAAGTTAACCGCTCTCAGTATGTCAGTTCATGCCTGGCATTAGAATGCGTCTCCAGTCACTACTTGCAGTCAGACCTCATTTTGGTCACTGCATTGGTAAATGATGTCTTTGTGTCCTGTTTCTAAGACTTTGTGGCTCAGCGTCTGTGAGAACGATAAAGCAGGGCCAGCACAGCAGAGAAAATATTTCACTCAATAAAACATAAAGCAAAGTTGAAATGAACATGTCAGTGGTAATAATGTGGCAGAAAAGAAAAAAAAAAAGCCCAGTAAACACTGGGAAGTGTAAAAGCCAGCCAGAGGATGTCGATGTCGGGCACCTCCAAATGAGGTCCGAGTGATTTCAAACGCGTCCTCAGTGCGCCTCTTTTACACATGTGCTCAGAGCTGCGCGCTCGTGTTCTGATAACCAGAGACGGGTGATAATACCAAGTCTGAACAGGGCCTGCTGGGATATCAGGAAGTGGAGGAAGAGGAGGAGAGATACACAATGAACATTTCACCCTCTTATGTTTGTAACGTCCTGAGAGCAGCCGCGGTTGCTGCTTCCCTTCTCTATCTTCTCTACATTAATCAGCAGTCTCTTAATCCTCAGCTCCATGCCCCTCCCGACCCGACGTATTCCCGTTTTTGTCTCTGATGGTTTTTTTTTTCATTCCACGTACCGCTCCCCTCTAACTTATTCCTTGAATTCGATTAGCACAAATACCGAGGCTGTGCAATTACCACTGTTACTCGTTTTAAATCAATGTCAATATATTAGCGAGAATATTTTTCCAATAACAATCCAAATGATCGACATAATAAGGACAGCTCATATAAAACCACCAACCAGAATGCGACATAGTGGTGGCCAATTATTTTCCTCCAAATCTAGATTATTATTTGGATCTGCACCGAATCTGCGGCGTATAAGTCAATAAAATATTCATGTTTAATTGGCGAGAAACCGCACGATTGAGCAAAAGTGATTTTGAGGAGCAGCTCCCTTAATTGAATCCATGAAGAGAACATTTTATGGGTTCTTCCTTGGCTTCATCCTGTTTTTTTATGTGTATCTCCTGACAAACAATCAAGCAAACTAACACAAAAAAAAAAATGGGATGAACAAATGTGTATCAAAAGAGCGCCATCACGTTTGTGCATCACAACAATTCAACCGTGGAGTAGTTCCAACCACCTAACTTGCTCTCAACGATAAAGCAGGTGACAGCCAACCTAGGACACTCACATCAGCCAAAAAATGCATGATTTCCGTATTTCTCCTTCAGTGTCCAGGCTGTTGGACAAGTTGGAGTCTCTCTAAATGGGGACACCTTTTACTGCGTTATAACTGACCTAAGTGGCTGCAGAACATACGAAAGAGATGCACTTTAATGCCTGTTTTAAAAACGTATGCTTTTCCTCCTTTTAAATTGAACTGATAAAACATGTCCCGTGACCCAGAGAAGTGAGCACGGCCTCTTAACTCGATGATCATTTCTGAGACCCCTTTTAAAGGTATTTTTTGTGCGTATGGTGCGCGCACACTTCAATGAGTTGTTTGATAATCAAGCAAATGCACTGTTTTGTAGGGGCAGTATAACTTTGTCGAATTTTAACATGGCATGTTTTATAATTAAGAGGATTCATTATGATGCAGGGCAATGAGTGCAGTCTCAAGCTGGCTACTCCCAGCGGATTAAAAACTGCTGCAGACCTAAATCACGGCATGTCAAAATGTCTATAGGAAATTTGCCCTGCATATCAATAGAGAAAGCTGCGGCAGCTGTCGTCACTGATGCTTCTCTACATTTTGGCAAGCCGTAAAATCTGTGACACACACTAAATTTACTACGAGCAGGGGTTTAAATCCTAGGGGCCTTTGGTGGCCCCAATTGGCAAAGTTTTACATCAATGTCAAAAGGATGTCAAGCCACTTGCTCCTGATGGAAAGAAACAAAAAGGTGACCTAAAGTGACAAAGGGAAATAAACCCAAACCCAAAAATGTTTATTTGGCTATTCAATTGAACTTGACTCATTGGTGAAGATGAATGTTAGATATGGATTTAAATGATGAAATGATGAACTACATGTAATATTCCCACGCTTGTTGACAAGTGGTTGTGGCTGCAGCTGAAAAAAATGGAACAGATGATTTAACTAAGCATTACTGATTGGCCCAGAGACAGGGAGCATACCATTTGGGGTTGTAATATTGGAAGAGTGGGGTAGGCACAGCTCTTCGGGGGGGGGGGGGGGGGGGGGGGGGGGGGGGCTGTTCTCAGCTGCGAAAATAATTTGATACTGGGAAAGGACCCAAGCAACAGAGCAGTGCTGCCAAAGAGAAATGAAGATCACCACTGCATTTAGTCAGTGGAATGATCATTAATATGATGACATGGTCACTGGAGCGGGGTTGGCTTTTTTGATTAAACGGGGAAATGCCTGGCATCAGCGAAAGATTTCGCTGGCAGTTGTAGTAATTATCAGTGCTGGACTCGTTTTTGTTTTTGTTTTTTTGTGTGTTTTTTTTTTATCATCACAGTTGCTTTTAAGGCAAACTGGGGATAGTAAAAGAAAAAAAAGGGGTCAGAGGAATCCGAAACATGAGTTGGCCAGCAAACCACAGTCGCTGCTTACATTAGACCAGTGAAATTGCCGAACGGGTCAAGGTGGACCAATGAAACTGTGTACATGAAATCTAGCGCGCTCCCACTGAATCATTCTGATCAGTCATTTTGTCATGCGCACACCCTCATCGTGGCAAAGACACGGAGAAATGCATACGATGCAGCTTTCAAGTTGAAGGCGACCAGCTGTTGCACATTTGAAGGTGTCGAGTGGGACGGACATCGGCTGAAGCGATACAGGCATTGTCTTTCGTTAAAGCCCGAGTACATTTCATTTGGTTCAGTGTCGACACTTGCGGCTTATACGTGTTCAGAATAAATATTCTTTTAAAATTCACTGGGCGCGGCTTACATTTAGGTGCGCTTAATAGTCCGGAATTTACGGTAATCGCGTGTGCACGCCCCTTGAGATAATATGTGTAATCATACATGCTTATGACTTTTGGTTAAATACTTCCTCCTTTGGAGTTGGAGTTTTTGCACAACACAGCTGAAAAGAATGAAGAATACATTGTTTTTAAGCTCCACCTGTGACGCTCGAAAGATAATTGGTATAGATTATGGATGAAGGGATATTTAAATCTCTGCTAGTGTGTTGTTGTACTTTATCTGTAACTTTTTTTTTTCTTTTCTGGCCCCGTTAACTTGTCTCATAAGGCATTGAATAGAAGACATCATTATCTGCATCACAGATATTTTAGTGCATCTCCTGCACACAGCGCCTGAATGGTTGACTTGCAGCTGATGAACAAAGTCCCTTTTAGTTCCATTATGACTTGAAGCTTGAATAACATAAATTCCCAATCCTCAATCTCACGCTGTGCATATTCGCCCTGCCCCTGTGGGTGGGTGGGTGTGTGCGCGAGTAAGGTGGGTCTTTGGTATGTGTTGAATAGAAGAGAAAGCAAAACAGTATGTTTAAATTCACATCATTTCAAGGTGACTCTGATGCACAACTGAGCTACTGGTGTTGGGGACAGGAAACAGGGGTAGAGATGGCGACAACATGCCGAGGGGTTGGTGTATTGTGTAAAACGCATACACCAACCACTAAAGTCACTAAATCGGGACATTCTGTAATCCAGGGAGCGAGATAAAAATAAATAACAGAAAACCAAGTCTTGCATGCCTTGCAGGTACATGTTTTTTTCTTATGTTGTTATGTATCTATTTAAAATGGATCTAAATATATTCTCTTCCCGCCTGTTTCCCTTCCAGTGTCCGTCAAAGTGGCTGAATAAGTGGGAGGGACCAGAGGAGCCAATGCAGTACCTCAGAGCTGTGGTGACGCGGGCTCTCGCCATACAGGTACATTTGGGGTCTGAAGTTCACCCGGACCTTCGATTATCAGGCGTTGCTACGCTACTAAAATAAAAAGCCCTTTGTCATTTACAGTATATGCACCCTGGAGAATAAGTGGAATGAAGCCGAAGAGTTGCCTGATCTGCATTAGTATAATGATTGAGGAATCTATTTAAATCTATTATGCCTTTATATCCTACTGAGAGCCCTGTCCACCCGTGGTGATAAATATTAAAGTTTTTTTTTTTTTTTTTTGTATCAAATGATCTGAAAAGGACCTTGCAGCTCAGACATTTTAGGGCTTCCACTGGTATGATAGATCTTTTTTTTTTTTTTGCTGCAATTCCTGCATTAGTATAATGATTGAGGAATCTATTTAAATCTATTATGCCTTTATATCCTACTGAGAGCCCTGTCCACCCGTGGTGATAAATATTAAAGTTTTTTTTTTTTTTTTTTAGTATCAAATGATCTGAAAAGGACCTTGCAGCTCAGACATTTTAGGGCTTCCACTGGTATGATAGATCTTTTTTTTTTTGCTGCAATTCCATGACACAAGTCCTTTAGCTGACCAAAGTAAGTGCTTCAAAGTTATGGCTCGGGCGAAAAAAGGATTTACAAGTGATGGAGGCAACGTGTCGGGTGAGGACTGTGTCTGGAAAAATTCTAATTGTTGTCGGCGCTTCATAAATAAAGGCATGAGGTTGTGGGAAGCACCCGCCCCAGGTTGATGCAAGGTAGCAAAGGTGGTGGCGGGAACTACTCTTGTCTCCTCTTGACTGGTTGACTGCACGCCTACCTCAGTATGCAGAATAGAACGCTCACACACACACATATCCACACACAAGCCCGCATTTAGAAATGATTTTTTATTTTTATTTTTTTCCATGTGAATTCGATGCATTTCATTATCTGTGTGGGCGAGCCAGGCTGCCGGTGTCGGTCTGCCTGCCTACACATCTGTCCGTGTGTGTGTGTATCTGCCAGTCTGCCTGTCAACCCCCCCCTCCCCGGCTACCTGCACTCCAGCTGTCCTGGTGTGCGTGTTTGCGTGCGTGCGTGAGTGCGTGAGTGCGTGCGTGCGTGCGTGCGCGTGCGTGTCTGTCTGGCCTTATAGTGCAGCAGTGCAGCCAAATGACCTTGAAACCACTCTTAATGCGCTCACACAGACATTACATTTAGGCAAACGTTATTTACACACATTTGCAGTGCATATTTGCGTCAGTGTATATGCTTGATCGTGTGTGCACACGGGCATCTGCCGGCGACAATGCGCCTCTGTGTGTGGGAGTACAGGATGACATTTGTGCTTTTTTTTGGGGGGGGGGGGGTTGAATGCTCATCCCAGTTTATCTTTAAAGCCAGTGTAGACTGCTGTTAAAAAAGACTCGGGTGTATTCTCGCATCTGCCTTTATTCGTCAGCTATTTTCCTCGGGCTGACCTCCAAATCCACTCGTCTACGCCGATTTAGAGAACAATTGCCTACCTGAAAAACAATAAATGGGCAAACATAAAAGGGCACCGTAAAACATCGAGACTTCTTATCTCGGGTAATATCTCCGGGCTTAAATCTGGCCACCTCTATCATGGGAATCTGAGCTGCAGTTGTGCCACAGAGACCAAAACAGAAACTCAGATCATATTGCGGGATATCCTGAGTTCGATTAAGTCTCACCTTTGTCGAAACTAAGTCGGGATTTGCGGCGACGCATAATGAGGCTCCTTACCTGAACTTAGATGATCAGGTAGACTGGATCGACACATGGGACACAGGTCTGACCCTTCCAAGTCATCGCATCTATTTGTGTTACAGCATATAGCCACACCTCCTTGGCTTGCTGAATGCCTACGTATACAGCTTGTGTGTCTGTGTCTGCGAATACACAAACTGTATTCCATTAGTGGTTCATTGGGATTCTAGTGATCTCAGCTTGTTGATGTGGGGATAAAAGGACAAGGGGACATTAAATACTCGACTGGCCACACATTTTATTGACTTTTTGTTTTGCTTGCTCAGCCCCCCCCCCCCTCCTCCTCCCCCCTTCATGCTTTTTTTTAATAAATACACACTGACTCAGAAACTTGCTATTTACACGGACGTATCGACGCAACCCAAACATTAGCCGTGTGTAGTATCTGTGAGCAAACTAGTCCGCTCTATTTGTGACAGATTTCCCCACTCGAGCTGATTAACACTGTGTTTACTATTGTAAATTGACCCGCTAAATGTTTTTGCTTGACTCTAGTATGAAACATTTGATTCCCTAATTGTGTTCTTTTGAATCGTTATTGTTTTTGTGTTTTTTTTCAGTACAATAATTTGTGTATTTGTGCGTGCGTGCGTGCGTGCGTGCGTGCGTGCGTGCGTGTGTGCGTGTGTCTGAATGCAGAGTTGGATGGAGCGTGCAGGCAGACAAGCTCTTCTGTCAGACACCCTGGATCTTGCTGAGCTCTTCCACCCTGATACCTTCCTCAACGCCCTGAGACAGGAAACGGCCAGGTAACACTGAAATGTGTGGCTCGGTTGTATGTGCGTTTATCTGTACACCCCCCGATGAGCAGGAATGCTGAAGTTAACAGCATTTTTTTGTGTGTGTGGTTTTAGGTCCATGGGGTGCTCTATGGATAGTCTGGTGTTCGTCTCAACATGGAGGAATCCCATTGCACAGGCCAAATTACAAGTGAAGGTAGCTATTCAACCAACTATTTATTTATAATAAAGAATATGTGCTTTGATTGTGTTGTTTTTAGTACCTTACTTTTACTCTTTAAAGCGTCTTTGAGTGTCTTGAAAAGTGCTTCTTAAAATAAATGTATTATTATTATATTTTTTTATTATTATTATTTTTTTTTATTATTATTATTATTATTATTATTGTTATTACATTAAAAATAAAGCTTCAGAATACTGAATAGAAACAAGATCGAAAATTATTTAAAAATTCTGCCAGAACAAAACACAGGTACAGATGAGGCAGCAGAGGTTGACAGAGTTAAGAAAACAATGAGAAATAAAAAGTAAGTTGGCTGCATATCCATTAGACAGAAATCTGGTGCCTCTGACAGCAGTAATCTCTGTTCCCCTGAGCTCTTTTTTTTTTTTTTATATATATATATATACATTTGACATACAGAATTTCCTGCAATTAGAGGACCCGGAGCGCACATACTCTCTCGGCCTTCATTTCTTTGCCTTTCAGGCTTTGATTTAAGGGGCGATATAAGTGTATTGTCCACAATTTAATATTTTAGGCGTTTCTTTCGTGCCAATAAAAATGGGCACGACTTGACAAACACTCTAAATATATAAAGAGCCAGTCAAAGGGTGTGGGTGCTTGCAAAGAGGCTGCAGCTGCAGGGAGGGAAGGGGAACACTCACTCATCTGACAGTGAGAGAAAGGGGATAATTGTTGCGAGGCAATGAGCTCTCTATTTTGCACACACACACTGATTTTTTTTTTTTTTGGGGGGGGGGGGTGGATTCGCTTCTTTCTCACACTTTGTTTTTGTCACTGTGCTTATGGCGATTTGGTTGTTTATGTCTGACTTGATGCCAGATTTTCCTTTTCTTGTCTGTCCTGTTTTGGAAACTCCCTGAGTCACTCGACTAAATTCACTTACACAAATGTGCATCTCGTGTTAGTGAATCTATTGACAGCGATGAATGTCATTCTCTCATACTCCACATTTCCACTTTGTTTTTATTCTCCATCCCTTTTGCTTCTTTTCTTTCTCGCCACTCTATTTGAGGTCTTTGTCTTCTTTTTATCTGTCTTTCTTAGACCCTTTTTCTGTCATACCCGTTGTGATGATCACCTGCTTTTTATTTTTGTCTTTGCCCAGTCTTCTACTGTCACATGTCTCTTTCACTGTTCTTTCTTAGGTCGGCGGTCTCCAGTTGGAGGGATGCAGTTTTGACGGTGTCCATCTTTGCGAGAATCAACACGATTCTCCCAGCGTGTCAGCTGTCCCACCATGCCACATGGCCTGGGTTCCACAGGTTTGGATTTGTCAACATATTGCGTATCTGTATACTGTGGGGTGGCATATTCACCTGTAGCAATTGAATACAAAGAAAACGTGTGTATGTGTGTGTGTGGGTGTGTGTGTGTGTATATATATATATAATTATATATATATATATGTATATATATATACTGTATACACACACAGACATGTATATATTGTTTGTTTTGTCTGAAGCCAAAAGATAATACTTTTAATATGACATATAGAAAGAAAGAAAGAAAGAAAGAAAGAAAGAAAGAAAGAAATAGACTTTATTGTCTTTGTATGTTACACACACAACGAAAACTTCATCTTTCAAAATGCTGCTATCAGCAAATGTGAAATGATGACTGTATTCAGTCCGACGTTCAGTTTTGCACGAAGCGCATGGACAAATCATGAATGATTTATTTAAATGTTTCTATATTATAACAAAACAGGCTTCGCTTATTTTACTGTGATGAAGTTACAGTCAGTCCTCAAGCCACGGGGTCCCTGCCAAACACACGACTCGTGGATCCTTGGGGACTTGATCATTCATTCGTTTCTTGGGCGAGAAGAAAGCACCTATCAATATTTTATCATTCCAATACTGGGAAACAACTTTAACACACAGTTATGAATACATGTATTAATCGGTGTGTTTTGCATTGGATACTAGAACTCCGCTGGTGACTCGGCCGCAACAGAGGAGACTATCTGGCTGCCTCTGTACACCAGCTCAGATATATATATATATAATTATATATATATATATGTATATATATATACTGTATACACACACAGACATGTATATATTGTTTGTTTTGTCTGAAGCCAAAAGATAATACTTTTAATATGACATATAAACTTCATCTTTCAAAATGCTGCTATCAGCAAATGTGAAATGATGACTGTATTCAGTCCGACGTTCAGATTTGCACGAAGCGCATGGACAAATCATGAATGATTTATTTAAATGTTTCTATATTGTGACAAAACAGGCTTCGCTTATTTTACTGTGATGAAGTTACAGTCAGTCCTCAAGCCACGGGGTCCCTGCCAAACACACGACTCGTGGATCCTTGGGGACTTGATCATTCATTCGTTTCTTGGGCGAGAAGAAAGCACCTATCAATATTTTATCATTCCAATACTGGGAAACAACTTTAACACACAGTTATGAATACATGTATTAATCGGTGTGTTTTGCATTGGATACTAGAACTCCGCTGGTGACTCGGCCGCAACAGAGGAGACTATCTGGCTGCCTCTGTACACCAGCTCAGAGAGGGTGAAGGTGGTCACGCACATCTGCCTGCCCTGCGGACCCAACCCTGACCAGTGGATACAGACTGGAGCTGCCCTCTTTCTCAAACAACAGTGAAGGCATGTCATCTTAGTAAAAGGCAAGGTCGCACCACCTGGTCCTAACTGCTAAGTCGCTCTTTGTTAGGACCATTGTTTAAAATGTTCCTAGATGATGATTCTTGTGATTCACAGTCCAAATGACAATAGGATCTGGCTCACTTCGTATAATATATTCAATATTAGTTTATTTTCATCAGCAGGACTATTGTAGTGGTTGCCTGTGCATATTGCATTTAATGTGACCTGCCCTTTAGGCCATCTCTCGAAAAAAACAGCCAACGATTGGCATCATTTCCAAGCACCATTGCTTGCAGAGTGTAACACTGTGCTGCATTTCCTTCATGTCATTATCATTTGCATAATATTATATAAGGGAAAAGACCCATGGTGGACTTTTTTTTTTGATGGACCAGATGTGTACTTTTAGACCTTATTTATTAAAAATAAACATAAAATAAAGATAAAATACCAATAGCTGTGTCATTTTCCCTATCAGTTAACACTATTGTGCGGATGCTGTCAATATGATAGTTGGTTAGAAAGTTTTGAAAGAAGTTCAGAATAATATTGTCAAAGCACCCACAGTGCGTGTGTCTGTGTGTGTGCGCGCCTGTGTGTTTGTGTGCTTCAGAGCTGACCCTCCACTACACAAGATTACTGCACACAGTAGACAATACAGATCAGAGATCACTTTGCTTGCTCGGCATCTCACTCAGTTCTGCTGAAACAGGCTTTACAGGCATGAAAAGCCTCAGTGTGTGTTCCCAAAGCCAATGGTTGTTCCCTCTCTCACATACGCACACACACACACACACACACACACACGCACACACACACACACACACACACACACAGGCACATTCACAAGCTCTCAGTTAGACCCTAACCTCTGTGTGATTGGTTCTGAGTTGTGGTTGAGCGGAGCCAGTGAAGCTGTGATGGATGGTTTGTACGGTGTGTACTATTGTGTGTGTGTGTGTGTGTGTGTGTGTTTGTGTGTGTGTGTGTGAGTGTGAGTGTGTGAGTGTGAGTGAATCCAACCAAGAGCATCACATTTGATTGATAGCTTAATTATTATTTTCTATATCTGCCTCTGTTTTTGTTTGTTTATGCAATTGAACAAATGTGTGTGAGTGTGTGCGTGCGTGTGTGTGTGTGTGTGTGTGTGTGTTTATGGAGACAGAGAAGAGGGTTGAAATGAGGGAGGAGCCAGTATTGTATGTGCACTGCAGTGTGACAAAATGCGGTTGAAACGGAACAGCAGGTTAGAAAAAGAGAAGATTGGATTTCGGCAAAACACAGGCCCTCTAGGTCAGAGAATGAAAGAGAGACAGAGAGAAGGAGGCAAAGAAGAGGGAGAGGAGGATTGCAGCGTGTAAGAAGAAGAGAAAAGAAAGGTTATTAAACCTGTTCGATAAAATGTACAGAGACAGGAAAATGAGGAAAGTACAGGTGATGGAAGCCGGGTTAACAGGAAAGCGGTGGAGTGAGGGGGTCAGGACAAGTAGTGAGTTATGGGAAAATAAACAAGCGGATAGAAAATGTTCATTTTAGTGTTATTGAACTAGACTCTCGGGTTCGTTTTTTTTTGTTTTTTTACATTCTATACAATTGTTAAGAGCTTCCGCATTCTTACACACGCTTGTTGTTGATAGATCTCCTCCCAAAGTTACAAAATGTGGCATTGAACACCACATAGATGGAGACTCACTATTTTCCTATTGGATCACAAGGATTTGGACTTAAGACTCTTGACGGCCGACAGCTGGATTTCCCCACAGATCCTCACGTGGCTCTGCAGAGGTTGCAGATGATAGGACAATTCCACCGTAGCAACACAATGCAAACAAAGTCTTATCCGCATGACTAGCTTCTGGAGCTCCGGCTCCGGCCCCAGAGCCAACTGCTGGAATCGATGCGGCTCAGGAGCTCTGGTCCTCCGCCACACATCTGGAGAGGAGAAGAACCTCTGCCTCCAAAAAGTTAGGCCCAGGCTTGGCTCGTGGTTAATACGCACACTGGGAATACTTGGTAGGGGTTGTATCAAACTCCCCAAACTCAGAACGTTGAACAGGAATCTACCACGTGCACCTCAAAAAAGCCTCGTAATGTGCGTGACAAGGCTCGTAACTGTTCTATTCTTGTCTCTGCCATATCAATAATTTTTCTCCCTTCTATTTTTTTTTATTTTTATTTTTTATATGATTTCACAACTCTTTCCCAAGTTTTAATGACCCTTCATCCCGCAGGCACCGGTGGAAATTGAACATCGTCATTGCAGAACGCGAAATGCTCCGCTGAGGGCTTGTTGCCAAGGTAATGGGCGTGCAGGTTTTGTTTTTATCACAAGTTAGCAGTCCCGGACGGTTTGATTTGAAATGTGAGCCCTGTGATAAACTCTGCTACTGCTGTAGATCTTTATTGGGATTTGTAGTCACAATATGCGAGTGTATTTAAGAACCTGAACTGTAAATTCACCACGACACCAAGTAACTACGCATAAATATAACTATAATATAACGATATTCGATGATATTGAAATAATATAATATTTACTCTAACATGTAACATAATAACACTAATATGACCATGAAAACAATTTGTAATTTTTCTGTATCTGTTTCCTATTTTGCCTCCTTTTCCTGCTCTGCCATCAAGTGATCCCCTCATTCCTAGGTTACGCCCACCATTCACTTTTCTCTTATGTTGTTTATTCAATGCAATACAATGCTCGGGCAGGGTTGGCCTGCGTAAGACATAAACAATCCCTTTGCTATCTGATAATCTTGCTACCCACCTGTGTAAGACATTCAGCAAAACCAAAACAGGAACACATAAGGATATAAACAGTGACGAACAAGGCCTTTTTCTATTTTGTGTTCCTACCCCATATGTACATATGTAATCCGGCCAGATCTTGTCCATTCAAAAAGAGTGTTAGGGGCGGAATGTGAGTGGAAAATCTTACTCCATCCATGGGATGCCGAGGAGGATGGAAACAGGTTGAAAATACACTGCAGGAGAGTTGGCAGGAAGGCCAAATGTTAAGAAGGGACAAATGGGATCAGCTTGGTTTTCAGCAGGTTTGATTGACGCGTGGATTTAAAGCACTAACCCCTATTTGCTCCGTAAATAGAGGGGGGGGGGGGGGGGGCCCCCGTCTTCCCCTATTTGCTCCGTAAATAGAGGGGGGGGGGGGGGGTGCACCCGTCTTGGTAAAATGTATCGCCATGCTATATAAGTATTTCTCTACCTCAGTGGATGCCGGGGGGAGTTATCTGTCTGATGCTAGATGATTAACATAATAATATTGATTAAACAAAAAAGTTGGAAACAGATGAGGCAGATGGCCATGTGGGATACCACAGTAAATGAAAAAAGGTTAAACAAACATAAATACAAGTAGGTCAGAAATATTGTGAATATATAATAGTCTATAATACAGAAAGAGATTTCCATCAAAAGACCAAAACTGACTTTAGATTTATCATGCAAACAAATACTCTCACTGAGAGACAGAGCCTATTAAATGTACTTCCTCCTGCGCTGTCGACCTTTTTTTTTGACGTTCAAAAACAATTACATTTTGAACATCACCTTCATGTCAGTAAGACGCCTTCGTTCGTTGTGATAAATGAAAAATAGATTTTTTGTCTTTTTTTTAATCTTTTAGTATTCTCATTAGGCCCTGGCTGCTGACATACCAAAACCATAGTCTTCTTGATCGCATAATACTGCCTTTCTAAAAAGTTATTTTGTTTTGTGGTTCCTAAATGACGCGGCGTGTGTCCTGCTCAATTGTACTGTACAAGATTTATTTGAAGTCAAACGCTCATTCATAACATTCTAACATTTCCAGGCAGAGAATTGATCCATCCAAGTCCAAGGGGACACATTCCAGCACTACACAACATTACTTATATGGCCTCCATAATATCAGTAGCTATATATGAAACCATGATCCTGTAATGGATATTTCCTTATGACTCCTCTGCCATCCGGGATGGGAATATACGTCTTAATGTAATGTAATGCAACGTATGAGCAGCCAGCTGCTGTTTCTGTCGGCATTGGAAGTGTCCTGCCATCAATAATAATTTATGTTCTCCAATGAACATTAAAATCATTGCAAAGTATTTCATGCACGCTGTAAAAGACATTGAAATATTTATTATTTATATTTAAACAGAATAGGACAGGAAGAAAAAAAAAAACGGATTAAATGTGTGTGCGGTTGCCTATGTGTGTCAGAATTCTGGGTTTCCCTATCGTGTGTGTGTGTGTGTGTGTGTGTGTGTGTGCGCACGCGCGCGTCTCTGTGTGTGTGCGTGCGTGTGCGGGCGCGTGTGTGTGTGTGGTTGTTGGTGCGTGTGTCTCTGTTTCAGGTGGCCGTGGCTGATCTGTTGCTGATTGCTGATTGCCAACACCTTTGCAGGTGGTGGGCTGTGTTTGTGCCACTTTACATGTTCACAGAGGCCCACGCTTCAAGAGTCCTCCTACAGATTAGTGAGTACCAACCAAGAGTGCATTTCACTTCGGTAGCTTGCGTGCTCGGTCTTGGCTCGTTGTTTGAAGATATTTTGAAGGATATTATTCGTCCCAAAAATGTACCCGCTATTCTCGGCGGGGGAGCGTTAATTGGTCTTGCATTTGACACACTCCGCGGTGGCTGGACAGTTTGGTGGTGTATTGGCCAAACCTGGCCCCCGGTTGCAGCTACATCTACCACGTTTCTAAATGAACATCGAAGGATTATTTTGATGTCCCTCCGATCGCTAGAGCGCAGTGGACGGTGTGCGCAGTGTATTCGGTGTGTATCGAAGTGTATGGCGTGAAAGGCTCAGGAGGCAGAATATGAGAAGTAACACTACGTGTGTGTGTGTGTGTGTGTGTGTGTGTGTAGGTGAGGACGGAGAGGCAGTTTGGATGTTATGATTGCATCTTATTTATTGATTCCGAAACAACACGGACTCGCTTCAGTTGGTCAAAGTGTGTGTGTGTGTGTGTGTGTGTGCGTGTGCGTGCGTGCGTGCACGCGCACGCACGTGTCCGGGTCAACTTGCCTTCAACAGAGTCAGAGGGTCCGACAGATGACCACAAGGTCACTCGTCTCTGATCTGTGATACTCTCTGGAGACACATACACACTTAGGGGGGGATTTCCGGCTCCTTCTGTCGCTGCTGCGTGCGTGCGTGCGTGCGTGCGTGCGTGCGTGCGTGCGTGCGTGCGTGCGCACGCGCGTGTCCGGGTCAACTTGCCTTCAACAGAGTCAGAGGGTCCGACAGATGACCACAAGGTCACTCGTCTCTGATCTGTGATACTCTCTGGAGACACATACACACTTAGGGGGGGATTTCCGGCTCCTTCTGTCGCTGCTTTGTCTCTTGTGTTCTCTCCATCATTTCTCTCCTCTAGTGTGTCTGCTCAGCGCTTTTTTTGTTCTCTCATCTTTTGCTCTTACATTCTTTTTAGTTATTACTAAATGTTGGATAGCTTCATCAAGGTCTTCTTGTCTTCCACGCAGTAGTTGAGATGACAGATTTATTTTTATTTTTTAAATAGGACAAAACATTTATTTTCATTTTATTTTTTTTAAGTAATCAGGATTTTATCACCCGCTTAATTACATTTGGGATGCACTTTTATCCAGTGGTGCTAATCCGTCATCTAATTGTTGCCATCTTATTTCCACTTTAGGGTTTTAATAATATTTAATAACATTTTACCCTGGATGTCAGATACCAGGTAAGAAAATACAAGACCACAAGTTCATAGGAAGTGCTGTGTCGCGTACGGTCACTTTCCAATTTGTTAGGTACACCCGGATAACTATTAAATGAATTCAGTGTAAAACAACAGACCTGCTTGTTTTTTTGTTTTTATTTCTGTTTTTTCGGAACCTAATTGTTATTATTCCTTGGAAATGCACTCTCACTCTCTTTTTGCTTGGCTGGTTTGGTCGGCCTGTTGACGTGGGCTTAGTGTCCAGCCACAGAGGTATTTGCTGTGTATTTGTCGTGTGTTATTGGCCTATTGGATACATCCCCCCCCCCCACCAGTAAGTCTGGCTTCGCGGTGTCAACTTGAGCCACTCAATGCCCGACATTGCATGTGCATACCTTCGCGCATCATTAGTCCGCTGCTTGGAATATTATTATTTGATACTATTATTAAATATATTTATTTCATATAATGGAAACGCTCCTTTGTTTGCCTTGTTGCGGAGGGGAACTAATCAGCATAGCCTTTTCTCTTCTAATACTAAAAACCATACGACGAGTAACTAAACGGGACAGGACAGAGAAATCTAGCGTTTTAGTGGTCCCAGTTTGGCCCCGGACATTCTGTGTGCTCTCTGTCTAATATTGAAGAATGTTCCAGATTAGCAAGCTGACAGCAGCTAACTGACCAGCTGCACTAACCCCTCCCCTCTGCCGTCACAGCCAATGAAGCAGCTTAGATTAATGACCCCCCCGACCCTCGGCCAATCATCAAACTCGCCTCCCATCTCCGTCGAAGGATGCCCTTGAGCAAACGCGCACGCGCGCACACAGAGCGCACGCACATATGGCACATACAAACACACACACGCACACACAGCTACACACTCACCACTTAATTCAGCCTCCTCTAGGGGCAGCGGGCCGCTCAGTGCCGATGTTTATGGTTTTCTCTGAACCTGCAAATCACTGTGGTTACAGCTGGGTGAATTTATGACCGTGGCCCTGTCCACCGGCCCTTCCACAAACCACGGATGGACCGCAGCACACACTCGCACTGTGGCTCGCACACAGGCACTCGAGATTGGAAACGAAGCATATTTGTGGCTTACTATCGTATGCAAAGTGAGTGTGCGTTTGTGTGCGCCAAAGTTTTGGTTTTCCCCCGGAGCGTAGGCTTTGGAAACAATCGTGTGTTGCTATGGGTTGCTTGCGGCCTTAGTGTTGCTATGCCAGCGAGTGTTTTTGAAGTCAGAGATTCTTTCAGTTAATCAGCGTTAAAAGTGTTTGGTAAGTTCTTTTTTTTTTGTCTTCCTGTAGGAGCTTCTGAAGGCTAGAGCATGCTGTGCTGCCACACAGCACCTTCATTCATCATTGTATTCAATTTTTTTTGACAAATAAATCATTTCAGTTAGTCAGTCTTTGATAACAAATGTGCCTGCTGGGTCCAACTGTGCAGTCCTGACTTTTTGAGGTTTCGGATCAAGGTTAATATCCCTGCAGAATTTTCCCATTTTTTTTTTTTTCATAAAGGACACTGTTTTCTATGAGTTGTGTAACGCTTTGTACGACACGCAAGTTCAAAGGGGATCCGTGTTTGTGACAGAGCGAGATAGGGGTTTTCTCACCAGAAAAAACAGCATTCTCAGCGGTTTTGTCCCGCTCACCTTCATGCTTTTTGATTTTTGATGACTCATCATCACCTTGGCTGCACTTCTGTGGGTAGGAGAGGCACAGACGGAGTAGCATCTGTAACGAACGCCTGCAGTTTCAGACAGCACGTAGAAACACACCAGCGAAATCTGACCAGCTAAATTCCAAGCAGAAAATTCACAACTGTGTATAATTTGCTATGCCTATTATTGTCATCCTGTCATTATGCAGCGTGACACAGAGGCTGATTTTTTTTTTTCAACAATAAATATCCGGCATTGCTCGGTGGATGTGCCCTCCTGGGCCAAAAGTTGCCATCAAGATGTGCAGCTGGTTTGTGAAATAATGAAACTGCTCCTTTCATCAGGAGACCAATCACGTAGGACTAGAGATGCACCGAATAAGCTATTTGAACATTAGCCGCTCTATCTATTTCTTCTGGTTATTTATTGAGGGGCGGTTTATTATTTGGTTCTCGTATCTCTGAATGGGAGCTGATTTGCTCTGGATGTTTTTCCTCCATCACCACTTTGTGCTTGTTTTATTGGCCACGATATAACATTATGCCAAACCATTAGTTATTAATGCCTGTGAATGAGGACACATTTTCTCCACAGTCACATTGTATGCATTTCTGTATAAATGTAAAAAATTAGTTTTTTTGCCCACCAAACAATTCAGAACTTCACATCTATTATTCTTTTGCAAGCCTGCGCTTGTCCAGTTCCCAGGAGAATGTGTTTTTGTGTGGCAATTTGTGCCTGAACGTGCATATTATTTGGGAATCTAAAAAGAGGAGTGTGTATATATTGTGTTTGTGTATTTGTACACATACTCGCGTCTGCTTTTCCCCCTGTCATTGCGTTTGTGTGTGCTGCTGTTATCTTTGACTTGCGTCTACATCGTCAGCGTTGCGTCAGCACAGCGCCAGAGTGTTACCGAGAGTCGTCCCGGAGTAACTCTTGTCAATCCTCTGTGTTGAGGAACACCAAAAAAGTGTTGCAATGACTGCCGCATGCTTCAAACGTCAAAAAGCGAAAGCGGCTGCTATTCCCCTGCGTCATGTGAGACACATTGCCTGTTCATTAGCATTTGTAATTCTACTAAGCGCTGTAGCCCGGCCGGGATTAGCTCGGTGTTTCTGTCACTATCACGCTTCATTAGTAAAGAGGAACTCAGCCAAGTAGACGGCCTGAGCAAATAAAGAGCACACAGGGTGGGTGCGCGGGTGCGTGGGTGCGTGTGTGCGTGTGTGTGTGTGTGGGTGTGTGTGTGCCTGTGTGTGTGTGCGGTGAAGTCAGGGGCGGATAAGGTCATGGCATTTTTACACCTTGGGGTCCATTTCACTTGTACACTCAAAGACATGCTACATTTCCATTTTTATATTTTAATATTTTGTGGTGGTTTGATGCATGGCTTAAAAAAAAAAAGCCTGATGATAGCACCCAGAATTTTGTTGAAAATGAGTAGATGAGAGAAATAATATAACAAAGATATTATATACCTTTAGATAAAAATACAATGTAAAAGCAATGCAATGCTGTGACCACTGCAAGGAGCGCTAAAGATAAGGTAGCGCTATAGAATAAAAGGCGAAAACATAGGATGAGATATGAAGTGGGGGGTTGAGAGTGTTTTGAAGAGGGGAGGCAGTGATGGAAGATCTGAATCGGAACAAAATAATGGACCTGTAAAAAGAGGAAATAGATAAATGCAGTAAAGAGAAATGTGGGATAGAGTTATTCCTCTAATGGATGAATAAATGGGGAGCATGTTCACATCTGCTTTAGAGAGGGGGAGAGAGAGAGAGAGAGAGCGGCAGATGAAGAGCAAGAGGGCGTTGTTAAAAGATGACAGGAGGGAGAGACCGAGGAAAATAACAAGTTGTTCAGAGGGAGGAGTGTGAAGTCGATCTTCATCCGACATGATTTCACTCTTTCTATTAGAGGAAGGATACGGAGTCGAGGCGCACCGCGCTGAAACAGACGCGGTGTCACGTTGCGTTTCTTTTACAAGGATGTGAAGGGAGAGAAAAGGCTGTTAATGGCTCCGCAGTGCTTTTAACTCTGCTACCCGTCCAATCGGACTCCTGCGTCCCCCATCTTTCTTTCTCAGGGTAATATTACGAGCCCCCCAGTTTGAAATTTAAGGACGACGCCGAGCGTTTGCCGGCCAAGTGGAGCTGTGTCATCAGAAAGGATGTTAAAAATATTCAAAATAAGTTTCCTATGCCACCCTAGCTTTTTCATGTATGGGTATCTTGTGTCAAAGGGGCGGAGCAACATTTTAATAGCGACTTGGGATTCCTTTCTATAAAATTCATCTTATTTCATCCCTTTTGGATAAAAGTTCACAATTTTTTTTTTTTTTTTACAAATTCCTCTATCTACATCCGCCTCTCTCCCGAGCATGTAAAATAACTGAAAATCCAGACTATGCACTTGCGCCACACAGTAGTGTCTCCGATCCCGCTGGCATGATCTTGAGAGAAGTAAGACAGCTTTTGACATCCAGTGTCCGCGTGTAAAATCTAACACTGCTTGGATTGATCGAGATCATTCTGCATGACCATAATTGCAATTTTCATAAAATATAGGAGAGATTGTGCATTTAGTTGTGGACTGGACCAGGGGGTGCATCCATTATTTATCAAGCGTGGAATATTTACCGCTGGCATGTCTTAAAGTACCACTAAATCATATATTTTTCCACATAATTTGCGAGGCAAAATGGTCGTTTGTGTTGCTCTTCCCGCTTAAAAAAAAAAAAAATCAACACTTGTGGCTACAGCTCTAGTCCACACATGTCTTTATGTGGCAGAATTTGGTAAAACATTTACAGGCAACAACATGAGCCTAAGTGAGCCCCCCCCCCCTTTAAGGTCACTTTATTAGAGTAGTATGAAAAAATGTGAATCCCTGAGTCAGGATGTTGCACAGACATGAACGATTGTCTGGAATGTTCCCCTCGACAAAACAGGCCGGGCACTCACAGACACACACCGTAAATGATGTGGCTGAGGGCCATTCAGGGCACCTGGTCTGGACCCTATTTAGTGCCTGTGTGTGTGTGTGTGTGCGTGTGCGTGTGTGTGTGTGTGTGTGTTAATTTCGGTGTGCCTCTCGGTGATGGCACAGTGTCTATTGTGCGGCGGTGTGTCTGTGTGCTTCGCGGCTGTTATGATTTATGGCAGCCAGATTGAGGTGTCAGAGAACAGACTTCCTCTCACACTGGAGATAACCTGCACGCTGGTTACACACATTCCAGAGCACGACTGTGTCTCTCTCTGCTGCTCTTTGATCCGCGGATCGACTCACACACACACACGCGCTCGCGGTACACGCTGTAAAAAAATAATAATAATAAAAAAAAAAAAGGGTGTCCTTACAGCCGCTTTTAGTAGCGAATGACTGATCTTTTCTCTCTGTGACATCACTTTTGTCTTCGAGTTCCAAGACGATTTTTTTTTTCTCCAAAGTTTGCCACTCGTTTGATACGAGGGTCAACAGCTCATGGCCATTTAACAGGTGAGGCCCGATGATGGAACGGTGCTCGGAGATTAAACGCGCAAAGAATAAAGGGGTTTTCTTTCTGGAGAACCGTTTTGATGCTGAAACATTTTCTGTGTCACCAGCTGTTGGTGTCACTCAAGGATGAATAGTTCATACTGGTTTGCCTTATTCTCTCCGGTGACGGTATGCTTGTTCAGGTGCTATTTTTCTGTTATTATCATTTATATTTATTTTTTGTTTGAATTGGATATGAAAATTATTTAAATGCCATGCCCCGTTGTCATGCATTTTCATGTTTTAATTAGTGTGTCTTTGGCCTGTGCAAAACATAAAAGTCAACGTTAGGAAACATCGTTTTTGCCCCAAACCACAGAGGCACGACACTGATTACAGAAGCGAAGGATTTTTTTATACAGTAATCTTAATATATTGCACATGAACCTACTGAACCCCATATTTTTTGCCCCGACTTGATCAACCATTTGAGCAGCTGCCCATGATGTGACGACCTCGTCGGCAAATATGAAACCATCTGCAAAATTGTAACTTTATTTCGAAACTTTATATTCCCACTATCGTTGAGATTTCCAAGTCCCCGTGCATTCGTTTCTCCTCATAGCTGCTGTGTAAATATCAACAGAGTCGGAGTAAAACAAGGTCTGCGGTGCTGAGCCCATTCCAGCCACACAAGTGGCTTTGTGTTTATCGAGCGTCTCGAGGAAACATCCGAGGAATGCAGTGTTTTTTTTTATAAAGTAGCAAAGGAAAGTGAACGTTGACAAAATTAGGCCCCATGGATCCAAACGGCTTTTTTCAGGGTCAAGACTTGACTTGTGCATGCATTTATAGTTCAGTTATGATTATTTCAATGTTGGGGTTAAAAAAGGCATTTAGTGGTAATGAAAAAAGATGGATAATGGGTATGGGGAATGCGAACCTGTTGGGAAGTGGAGAATGGTAAATAGACTTTACTTGTATAGTCTTTCAAAAAAAGGATACCATTTACACACACAATCGTACAATGCTTGCATGTCTACATGCAACACTTCTCTATCTCTATCCATTCACGCGTGCGTGCGTGCGCGCGCGTGCGTGCGTGCGTGCGTGTGTCCTTCAGATGCTCTGAGTTGAGCTTTGTAGCCTCCACTACCATGTGTTTCCTGTTTTTTGCCACTTCTTTGGTCTGACCAGCCCCGCACCTCCCCGATGGGCTCTTCTCATGCGAGCGCACAGGACACGTAATCATTTCTATTTCACAGACAAACCACAGACACTCTTTTCCTGCTCGGAGCGGTCGTGAGGTGAAATATAAATATGTCGGTGTGTGACGTTGTTTTTGCAGAAGCTGTTATTTCCTTCTTATATGTTGTTTTTGGATTCACCTTGTTCCCCTACATCTATCTTGAGAGGCGGACAGGTTTAGCGTGAGTCTTTTTTTCTTTTTTTTTTTGGCATGCGTTTTATTTTTTGTACTTCCCCACTTTTTGTCTGTTGTGATGTGGGGGAAGATGAGTTTGATCACGTTTTTCTTTGAGTCCAACATTCGTGGGGCCTGAGTTAGGATTTTCGGCTTATTGCAGCATCCCACGGTCAGAGGAGGAGTCGTTCGGCAACCAGGGAAAGACTGGCAGCCACCAACGCTCTATGTTGCCCCGATTGAGCATGCCGTATCACCTATCAGGGTTTAAAGCTGGGTGACAGCAGGTGAAATAAATATCCGAGCAAATAAATGACTTTGGGTTCCCTGTGTTTCGTCCTAGATAGGTGGAGTGTGTGTGCGTGCGTGCGTGCGTGCGAAAACGCAATTAGAATGTGCCACTTAGTGGGTAAAGCTCTTAATCTCTTTTAGATGTTACTTTAATCTGTGTGTTTCCTCTGTCTTGTTCATCTTTGCACTAATTATATCGCAGGTGTTAGTGGGTTGTGCGCTTCAGTCCGCGCGGCCCTGTGTTTATTTGGGCATATGTCGTCTGTTATGGCAGTGTGTGTGTGTGTGTGTGTGTGTGTGTGTTTGTAAGCTGTCTGCTTCCGCACCAGGTAATTTAAATAATTGAATAGTCGGTCGGATTAAAGTGCATCATGAAGTTCCGTCGCTTCCAGAAGTCACTCTTTCATAACTCATACCCCCTTGGCCCCCCCCTGGGGGCCCCCCCCCCCCCCCCCCCCCCCCGGGCACACACACAAGCACACACATATGCACACACATATGCACACACATATGCACACACATATGCACACACATATGCACACAGAGGCAGAGCAGTTAATCACTTCCGTCGAATTAAAGTGATCCCGGTGCCTCAGGGCTTGTGTTATTCGCTTCTTCCTGTACCCCTCCGGGGTCCGTTTGCCCCTCAAAGATGCCGCGACAAAAAACGGGTTTTTATTTTGGCTTGATCCTTTTCAGCCGTCCCGCAGGACCCTTTCAAAACCCTTGGATCGCCACGACACCTAACAAGCACGACGCTCAACGAATCATCCTTTTTCAATAAACACTAGTGTGTACAACAAACAGCTGGAGTGTGTCGTCCGCGACTTTTCACCGAAGTAGATCGACCGGAATCTCGGAAGTTTCTAACCCAAAGTGGCGTCGCACACAAAGACCCACACCCCACGTCTTCACCCACACTTCGAGTGGATCATTTATTTAATGAAACAGGTTGGACCAGAGAAAGTCCTTTTTTATTGGGCTATTTTGAAAATTTGCCAGTGAAGACCCACAAGTGCGACTGTCCCTTTTCCACTTAGGTTGGCAGATTCCCCACATACGGTCTCTCTCCATTATTCAAAAGGAATATCTAATATTCATACCTAAATGAAAGCTGTTCTATAATGTAGTGTGAAAGAGGGGGAAAGGATGGGAGCAAGGGACACGGAGGAAGGGTGGGACTGCAGGTCAGGGGGGAGGGAGGGAGAAATGAGGATGGTGTGTGTGCGTGAAGTGTGGATGAGCGACTGCTTGTGTCTCTGTGTTTGTTTAAATGAATTTTTCAAACGAGAGAGAGTGAGAGAGAGAGAGAGAGAGAGAAAAAAATGCGGAAAAAACAAGAATCGGCCAAGGGGAAAAAAAAAAGAAAAAAAAAAAAGCTGAGAGCTTCAAGTGTAGGAATCCAGCATTCACCCACACATTTCGAAAGAAACACCTCCGGTGCTCCCCGCCGCCAACGTGATCAGGCCTGGATCAGAATGTGAACGGTGAACCCTTCATTGATTGTGCGCACGTGTGTGTTTTTTTCCTTTTGTTTTTTTTTTGTTGCTGAACTCGGAGTTCGATTCGAAAAGAATGCGACAATGCCTTCCGAGGGCAAATTGACGGCGTTTGTTTCACGTCAACTGTGTGCGTGCGTGTGATGTAGGGCAGCACTGTCTGGCTACATCGTGTCTCGGTCCTGCGTCACATTCTCACCATTCTTCTTCTGCACGCCTGAATGACTTCATCTTCCCTCCTCCCACTCATCATCTGTCCGTTTGTCGCTCTTTCTACGTCTGTGTGTCTCGGCCTCGGTCCTAAGGCGTCTCCGCCTCGCCGCCGACCCCATTATTCTTCCCCCAACTCTTCTTTCTAACGGAATGAGATTTTCACAGCGTATTAACCGTCTCAGAGAATGGAATGGTTCCACGGTATACTTTATTTGACAGTTATTGTCGTTATGGCCGTGGAGGTGAACCTTGCCGGAAGGAAAACTCTTTTCTTTCTGGGTTGAGCAATTTGATTTTGCATGTTGGCACTCGTGTCGGGAGAAAGTATTCACATTCTTTCCTCGAGTAGACGCTTCAATGCCACACTGTAGAATTGCGCCTGATAAGAAAAGGGCCTACGTTAAATACATTGATTATTATCTTTTAAGTCTACCTAATGTCAAAAGTAAAAGCACTTCAGGAAATAATACTACAACTGTATTACTGTTAGTTATAGGTTCGAAATTGACGGACCAGGCAGATGTTTTAGTAGTGCATCCCCGCTTCATGGACAGATAGTGTTTATCACAATGGGTAAACTTGTTTTATGTGTTTTTTCCTTTGGTTGTCAATTTAAGTTCACTTTTTGTTTTGCAATCTAGATATCCTTCCTCCCCAATTTTTTTTTCAAAGGGGTCGGAGATCAACACATCGCTCTCTCTCTCTCTCTCTCTCTCTGCTGCGCGTGTGGCGTGCGCGTGCGCACAGTGATGGCAGGCAGTTGAGGAGGGAAGCAGATGGCAGGGGCAGTAATAAGCAAATGCACACGCTATGATTACCACCACATATATTTTTATACCATGTTGCATCGTGAAGCCAGTGTGTTGCGCCGACCACAGCGTATTGAGGCGAGTAGTGCGAGTCTGTTTTACGCTGAGCCCTTTCACTTGGGTGTGGAGTTGTTATTATTATTATTAAGTAATTTTTTGCCCATCAATGGGGATTAATACAAGTAATGCTTGTAGCAGCTTTTAGTTGACAAAAGGAAGCGGCTGAGGTTGATTGATTGATGGAAGCAGATTTGCCATCAAATAGTTCTGGTCCCTCCGGAGAAAAATGTCATACCCTGCCCACGACCACTGACCAAAATTGGAGATATTCAAAAGAAATGGTTTCGGAGAAACGTGGGCTGGAAGTGCTGGAAGGTATTATGCATGTCAGGAGCGGAACCCATTACTAATAAATGACAGTAAGATTGCAGTTCGGCAGCCCCCTTAACTCTCCTCCCAGATGTGCACTATAATAACATATCGGAGAAAGGGAAATGTGACAAACGGGATATTCGAAATATGAAAAGACAGCGGGAAGGCAGGTGAGAAATCTTGAGCTCGAGGTTCGGGAATAAAGGTCCTCAGATGTTTCCCCTTCATCTTTTATGGTTTCATTTCCTGGATTCATGTCTAAAAACAGGGTGGTGATATGTCCCGATAACAAAGACAAAGAGGGCATCAGGGGAGAGGATGAGACGAAGAAGATGAAAATGAGAGATGCCTGTGTATGATAACATCAAAAAGCAAAAAAAAAAAAAAAAAAAGGATCCAACGTCAGGGCACATGGTTTATTGAGATTGAAGTCAGGTACATTTCTGGCTCTCCTAGTCTCCTACATAACCTGACGTGTATTTCATCTGATGTCCAAAAGTAACTAACTCCGCCCTGGTGGTTGGAAAAACATACAATCTGGTCAGTATTGAAAAGGCCTTATTGAAGATGCGATATACTGCGGTGGTGTTGTTCAGCTTTGGGCGAGATAAACACAGCGAATCCGTGTAGCGGTCAGTGGACGTTGTGTGCGCTTTGGTGCGTGCGTGTGTGCGTGCGTGTGTGCGTGCGTGTGTGTGTTAATTTGCCCGCCAGGAAAAGATAAGAAGCTGCTGAGAGACACAATGCCAGACTTATAGGAGTAATGGGTTCAAACAAATACTATGCCCCCTCTCTCTCCTTCTGACCTTCTCTCACTCCATTTCCCCCCCCCCCCTTCTCTCCCCCCCTTCCCCCCCCCCCCCGATAGACCTTCCTGACTCTATCGCCGCTCTTTTTCCTCTCGATTTACTTGAAGCTCCGAGTGTTTAACGTGTTTAATGCCTGCTTTTGTGAGACTAACTTTATTTTTGAATTTCTATGGCTACTTTCCTTTCACAATGACCCCAAGCGTTTTCGTTCACCCACGGAGGAACGGGTGAACAGTTGAATGGATGGATGGTTAAATGAATGGCTGGCTGTGTTACACTTTAGCGTAATGATTATGGTACATGAAGAATTGCCATGACAACCATAGGGACACGAAAGGGCCTTGAAAGATAAAGAAAAGTGCTATATGGTTGTACATCAAATGGCTAATGCAGGGTGTTAATTAATTATGCCAGCCTCCGATTTTTCAATGGGTTTTACGTCCATAGTCATAGTGACATTATGACAGTAAAGCAATTTTTTTTTTTTTCAATGATCAATATATCTGACTCGGCTTCTAATAATGCAGAGGTATATAAAAGGTAATGGAATGTGGCTTCCTGTCAGCCACCATTTAGTAGTGAAGGAAATAAAACCCACGTTAATTGGATGCTTGTTAGTTTTTTAGTTTTTTTTCCAGTTCTCAGTCATTTTAGCAGTGTGGCTGAATGGAAGGCAAAGCTGATCCACTGTTTTGCTCAAGAATCGATTTTTTTTAGTCGGTGCATTTGGAGGTTCGCCTCTCCTTGATTGTGTCGCTGGTCTTGTCCAGCTTCCCCTTTTTACTTTGTAGTTTATCTCCTTATGTGTCGGCATTGGGTTTTACTCCCTGCCCTTGTCTAGGTTCCCCTCCTCTTTGATTGTCTCACCTGTGTGACTTTTCAGTCACACCTGGGTCTCGTTGTCCCCTCTCGTCTCCCCTGTGTGGCAGTCTCTGCGTTTCCTCTGGCTGGGGTGTTGTCGGTCAGTGAATATCCCCATGGGGCTTCCCTCTCGTTGTTTTGGTTATATGCTTTATGGATTTTTAATGTAATGATGTAATATATATAATGTATATAAAAAAATGGCTCTAAAAAAAAAAAAGGTTGGTCAACTTCCACAATGACGTGTGTAACAGGCCTGAAATGTAAATCTATTGAGCTGTTGCGACACTTCCTCCCCACATCTCATCATGTAATGTACAACTGATCATTTTGGGCCAAAATAACAGTGTTCCCAAACAAAATACGAGCAGCATGGACACAAATGTGTCGTGAGATCGCTTGACAAATGAAAAATATTGAGACTATTCAGTGTGATCATGAACAACAACTTTTTGCTTTAAAAATGTGTGCGGCTGCAAATTGAAGATGAAAAGCTGCAATTCGTTGCCATTCGACTGGTACGATGATGTGACCTGCCCTGGATATAACACTGATACACAGCTCCTGAAAGCAAATTTTTATTGTGGGCTGTGTGCTCTGTTTTTGGTTCCCAAGAATGAATCCGACCGCAGCAAAGTAGAACATCAACCTTGCTTTCATTGCTCTTTCAAACTCTTGTTTTTTTTTTTTTCACTCCCCCCTCTTCTCTTGTTCTATGTGATTGTGTTCACACTTTGTCACTTTTCTCCGTTTTGTTGTTGTTGTTGTTGTTGCGAGGTAGGGCTGTGTATTAGGCTGATTTTTACTGTGTGACAGCTGAAAAAACTCTTCAAACACTTTTTCAACAATGTTTTTTTCTAATTCTGATGCCAACGTATATTCTCTCGCAGGGCTCGGCTGCGAGAAGGAATGCAACACGAGGGCAACTCAAACAACCATGGACGAGCCTGAACGCTACACAGGACAGGGGGAGTTCTTACAAGACTAAAAGGGATGGAAAAAAAAAAAAAAAAGGTAAGAGGAACAACTTACGAATGATATGTATTGTTACCGGAAAATGTAATGACCTCTGTTGGCATGAGATTTCAGAACATTTCATTTTACAGTACTAGAGTGAGGTTTCGCAGGAAACATTTACTTTCACCCTTAACTGGTAATCAAAGAAGACACATTTTCATATCATATGATGTGCAGTGTAACATCTGATAAAGGTCATTTTTGGTGAGGGGGGGGAAAAAAAAGCAACAGAGGCACTAATGCTACAAATACTTTATTTATCAAAAACCAAGCTGATATCTTTAATAAAACAACTGATGAAGACAATAAATTATTGAAGTAAAGCAAACAGTTTCAGCAAAGGCAAGTTGACTTTTTTTTTTTTTTTGCAGAGGTTAAACCTGAGAACAACCTTTCTCCGATTTGATTCATGACGGCGCAACTATTTCACTTCTCAGAGGGGAGGCTGAGAGTCCGGGCCAAAGTTTACCCACATCAGGATCATCTGACATGTTCTCTTCAGTCTTTGGTGTGATTTAGTTTGTGCAGATAACAGAAATAGGAGCAGGTTTAAATGTCTGCCTTTGAAATACAGAGGGTTGGCTTTGTCAGGAAAAAAAAAAGGAGAAACTCCAGGAGGAAACTTTGGAGCATGCCACAATGGAATGTGCTGAGAATGCGGGCAAACTGGCAGACACGGGAGGCACACAGGAGGCCCCTCAAAACAAATGTAATGCACATATTGTGAGTTATTTGTGAGTCGATTTTCTGTAAGCTCTCGCATAGTTCCTAGTTCAGCAACTACGCAACAGTTCAAAGAACATTTGACGATAAGAAGTTACCTAATCGCCATCTGGCTTGAAACGTACTGAAAATGCCGCAGTGTGTGCGTGCGTGTGTGTGTGTGTGTGTGTGTGTGTGTGTGTGTGTGTGTATGGGATATATGACTAGGATTTTGATACACAACCCGCCACACTGGGGGAATATCTGTTTATCCCGCACCTGCCAAACCGCCACTGTGACTTGCAGCGCAGACGTGCGCATGAAGGTGCCGCCAGCCCGCGGTTAATGGGGTTCTGCTTTGACTGAGCAAGTCATCTGTGTCCACTTAGAGCTTTTTGTCCCCCTTCGAACAAAGCTAGCGTGTCACATCCCATTTTCTCTGTGTGAACCCAGCCTGTCAGGAGGCTTGTCAGGGGGTGGGACGCATGGGGGGGCGGGGGGGTGAAGATGGAGAGAGGTTTTCGAATATTTCTCACGGCTGGGTCGCGTGGGTGGAAATGTTAAGCAATTTGTTTGGAACTCTTGCTCTGTCGCTTTTGATACTACCTCTCTTCCGCTCTCTCAAGTATCTGCGGTGTGTTCAACAAAGACCAAGAGCGTTGCTTCGATTTCCGCGGACATGTTGTCGGACTTGCAGAATGATGCGGTCAGGTTGTGAGACGCAGCAGCGTGTTGATGACAAAGAAAAGAAGCTGCTTGGTTCGGAGTGTTATTTATTTATTTATTTTCTCCAAATGCTGATAGTATCCACCCTTTGTGTTGTACGTCTTCAGAGAGGTTCCGCTCTCCGCTCTCATCCAGGAGCGTTGGTATTTTAGGAATACGGAGACACTTCTGTCCCTCTTCCAGAGTGTCTTTCCTCTGTTATGTCTTTAGGGTCTGAACTTTGCGTTTTCATCCGTGTTAGCAGAATTCCGGTTGGAATGCCAGGAATGTTCCCCGAAAAATGGGCAGAGCTCAGCGGCCTGGTCTAACACCGCCTTTGGTGCGCTAGAGCGGGAGTGACGAAGCGAGCGGGAATGTGTGTGTGTGTGTTGGATGTGGAGTCAATGAGAGAGAAAGAAAAAGGGAATGGGCGAAGAATTGGAAGGAGGTACAGAAACATGGAAGCGTGAAAATGTTCAGACAGGAATGTGTGCAAAACAAAGGAAGCCTTCACTGGAAAAATAGAGCAGCGAATGATTCAATATAAATAACCGCAGTTTTTGTTTTGACGTGGGAGTGAAGGAGTGCGTTACTGTGTGCAGCTCAGACCTTGAGTTTTGGGGTTTGCCTAATTTCACATCGCGATAAAGTGGCTTTACACTTCCTACCTCCCCTTCCCCCTTCCCCCTTCTGTCCTTCACATCTCAGAATGCCTCCTGAGAAGTGCCTTGAGTTTTGTGGAAACAGACATATACATATTAAATAGGAATAAAAAGGAGTCTCATGGCATGCTGACTTCTATTTTAAATGCTCCGAGTTGGCATCCCTTGAATTATTATACTTGAAATGAAAATGATGAATAGATGGGCATTTTTCTAGGCACAATATTTTTCAGTATTTGATTTGAGAGTAAATTCCAACGGAGAAGGTCGCGTGTGTGTGTGTGTCTGTGGTGTTCAATTTGGTCCGAACTGTCGCTGAAAAATTCAATAACATACGTCCTTGGTTGGCAACACGTTTCAGTTGCAAAAGGAGAGATTAAAGTGTGTACTTGCGAGAACGACAGTCAGTGTGTGGTTTTCAAACTGCAGTTTGCCGGTCAAATGGTGGCTTTCTCCCTGGCCACTTGTGTCTGCGTTGCTGCTATTATATAAAGTCTGTTGCAAAATAGTTAAATGAAGAACTCGTCCAACAGTTCCAGGTGCGCGCGAAAATAGTTAAATGAAGAACTCGTCCAACAGTTCCAGGTGCGCGCGGGGGGGGGGGGGGGGGGGGGGGGGGCCTCAGCGAGGCGGCTGAGAGGGACAGGCGCACTCGCACGTTTCATG
This sequence comes from Colistium nudipinnis, assembly GCA_016785305.1. Lineage (NCBI taxonomy): Eukaryota > Metazoa > Chordata > Actinopteri > Pleuronectiformes > Rhombosoleidae > Colistium > Colistium nudipinnis. Next base: position 190,087 of record JAFBJU010000522.1, on the reverse strand, counting down.
GTGCGTGAGGAAGATCTCATCAATCACCCAGCGCACCTTCGGCCTCCGATGGCGCTGGTGCAGAGTGACGTCCGGGGCATACTTCAGCACCTACAGGGGACACGAGGTCCCCATAATATTCATTAATAATACATTCATTCATTCATTGTTTGTTTTTCGGGGTAACCAGGAGCTATGGATAACTACATGTCTAGGTCAAGTTGACAATTGATTGGCTGTTGGCTGTGTGGAGAAAACCAGCACACATCAGACGTCATGGAAAGACTGCCACGAACGCAATGCAGGCAGAGCACAGTGAATAAAGACGCAAATGCACAACTGTCATGCCCATACACATGCACACTTGGACACACATAGCACTGTTGCAGGCCAAACCCCACTTCTGTTTAAATTCCCATTGTCTGATTTTAACCAGCGAGAGAGATGGAGAGAGGGAGAGAGAGAGAGAGAGAGAGAGAGGGCCCTACGGACCATGTTTCAATAATGAAGCTATACAAGAACAAAGACACAAAGAGATGGAGGAAAGAGAGAGAATAGAATGAATGACAGGCTTACAGAACAAAAAATGGCTCTTTGCAAAGGAATAAATTGAAAATGGGAATTGGGCAGAATTAGGGGAGGATGGAAGCCCAGAAAGAGAGAGAGAGAGAGAGAACTATGTAACGCCAAAAGTACATTGAGACAGACGCAGAGAGACGGGGAAGAGACAGACGAGGCCAGCATGGAGAGCAATGGAGGAGAGAAGGGATAACACAAATGTGAGGCCGCTGGTGCATTGCTGCTTCATTGTTGACGCAACCTGCCTTCGCTGTACGCCCAATTGCTCCCGTTTCTCCCTCCCTCCCTCCCTCACACTGCATCTGCATCGCTCACTCACTCACGCCACCTTATGTAGGCGCACGTACCTCATGTAGCTTGGACACGGTCTTGGAGGCCTGACAGACGCAGCCGTTGTTCCAGTAATCGGTTCCGCAGCCACAGTTCCCCCCGCAGCGTTTGACCAGCAGGCATCGGGGGAAAAAGACGGCGTTGGTGGTCCTCAGCTCCTCGCGCAGGTTCACGGAGTAGTTGCGCGGCGTACAGCTGTAGCGCTTGGCGTCGTCATAGAGACGGTTCAGGTCCACTGGATAGTGTGAGGGGGGGAAAAAAAAAAAAAAAAAAATGTTATTTGAGATGTTTATTCTATATATATATAATATATATTTACTTTCAACTAAGATTGCGTTTGGCATTTGGCCTAGGTACTGTGACATCGTATTTTATTCTAGTTTATCTCGCTGGTCATTGATATTGGGCCTTTTATCTTTGTGTTTGTCACCGTGGCAACCTTTTCTTTATTTTTATAAACGGTCTCGGCTGTGGGCGACAACAAGAGACGTCCCTTACTCATCAGTTGCTTATTGCTACTGTTGTCTTTTACAGTGAACAGCACCACCTTTTTGCTTTTCCACTGGCTTACGACAGAACTGCAAGGAAGGTTGAGAGGGACAAAAAGCCATTTAAAGTGTTACGGTTACGGAGGGATGTGGCTAAGCCAAGGCAAATAATTGACACTGTACAATTGCAACAACTGACTGTAGATGATTGGCAGAGAGAGAGAGAGAGAGAGAGAGAGAGAGAGAAAAAGGCTGCGAAAGGAAACGGGTCATTAATTGATTGTAGATTGGATTTAGTGACCGCAGTCTTTCTTCCTGCGACACTGGAGAAAAATTACCTTTGTTTACTGAGTCGAGTGCAATGGTTCAAAACGAATTTCCAGAGGACTGAAGGGATTAGGGGAAACACTGACGGTAAATAAGGGATTCAGGTACTGGTGAAGAGGGGCAATCCAGGAGCTTGATTGACGGATGACACTGCAGTGTCCCACTGGGACAGCAATGGCTACTTTACCCTAATAAAACCTGTAATTCACTTTGTATTGCATTGACATAAGTGCACTTTGTTGTCACAGAGAGGCGCTGAGGTCAAAGTGTAGCAGGTGAACACGCATTTTGCGGCCGCCAAATGTTGGTAAGACACAGATAGATGTGTGACGTGCTCGAGGGAAAAGGCATAAGCATCATCCTCATCATTGGCATGGATTTTTCGGGAAGATTTGCGAACGAGCAACAAATGAACGTATGTTCACGGAAATCTAGAGGGTGCACCTTGAATGGACGATATTACCGAGGCGATCCAGAGTGTGCCCACGTTGTCTGACAAACTCCCACTTTGGAAAGCACTAAAGAAGTTCAGCATGTTTCCAGCGGTAATGGCACTCTAAACGAAATTGCGACCCACATTTGATCTATTGCCAAAATACGCAAGAGGTGCGAAAGGTCACAAGGTGGGAGTTAATCGTTTGATTCTTTTCCCCAAGCATGACCGCTAAGTAAACAGCACAGGCAATACAATTCGCAGACAAAAAAAAAAAAAACTGTCATGAAACAAGTCTCGAAATCCTTCAAACAACACCCCGACTTTTCTTTGATCGTTTCTGGATTCCTCACCGAAGCACGGCAGGCTTTTTGCAAAGCAATACAAGACCAAAGGACTCGTCGGAACCAACGTTTGCGGTCTGTTACAAACAGCATAGCTCAGCGAGGCCGGGTTGCATTGGCTTCTGTTTGCAGCAACGAAATAACACTAAAGTCCTACGATAGAAATTGACTTGAAAGTGGATGAGCATCTTATTATTTTAAGTGATGAAAAATCTGCTTGACATGCAATATTGTGTGCGTGTGTGCGTGTATGCGTGCAGTTGAGATTGTGTGTGAAAGAGAGGGAGAGGTAAGTGCACGTGTGGTCAAAGGACACATATTGGCATTGGTAATCAATAAGCAATTGTTCACAAAAAGAAATCTTTGCAGCGGGGGGGGGTTTCCACTCATGACGCGATTCATGTCGGAAACCAAACGTCCAACAGCGAAAAGAGAGCCAGCAGGAGGAGGAGGAGGAGGAGGAGGAGGAGGAAGAATGTGTTGATGTGGTTTTTTTGTGATAGGTGATATTTCAGCGAACAATCCGTGGGCACAAAGGTGCTCATTTGAATACATCCCTTTCTTTCGTTCCTCTTTTCCCGTAAAAATAATGAGGAGCTTTGGCTGAAAGTTGAAACACTGCATACATAAAGTATTCAGTACCCCCCTATTTACTTTCCTTACAATATTCCTCCATCAAGCTGCAGCGCAGGCATTGTAAGGTACGGATTTATTTATCTTTAGAATATTTTTAATTTTTTTTTTAATTGTCACACATACCACCCTCTGCTATGACACTTGAAATGTAGGCCCAGAATACCATATTCTCCCCAAGGGATTTTTTTCTTGTGGATTACAGCTGTGGGGATGTCACAAGTCATGACCGTTGTCTTCAATGGCTGAGTCACTTGCTACTGTATTGGCTCTAATGATCGCATTGATTTCTGCCTTTTAACACCAAATGCACAGGGGGGAAACGGGTGCGTGCGCGCGTCCCGTGCTGGTGTTTACGCTGCTACGCGTGTGCATATGTCGTGTGCGCCTGCGCTCCCAGGGCTGGGCTGTGTGCGTTTAAGGGGGGGTCGATGCAATCTTCGAAAACCAGTGGTGTGGAACAGTGTCGGGGAGTACGGGAGAGAAAAAGACAGAAGGGCTGAGAGCGAACAAGATGGGGAGAATGAGGGGGAACGTCACTCTCGCGTCCGCGAGAAAGTAAAGCGTGTGTCTGTGTGTGTGTCACTGGCTTACTTTTAGGACAAAATTCAGATTGGGGAGAGACACACGGGAGTGCTTGACAAGTGGTAGTTGCGGTTATGGTCAGTGTAAGTCTCCAAGAAAGAATGGCATGTGTGTAAGGTTAATTCATATATTCAGATCAGACGTTTTTCCAGAATATTTAGACTTTTATTTATCTTCTATGTGTATATATATATATGGGTGTCTGTGTGCGTGCATGAGTGTGAGTTACTTGGACGGCATCCCATTTAATATTGTGATCAGCCTAACTGTCCTTCATGGTAACAAAGGTGGGTGTGAGCTAATGTGTGTGCGCGCGCGCGTGCGCGTGTGTCTTAATGAAAACAAAGCTGGGCTGCTGACTGTGGCAGATTTCTGCTCCACTGCACAGGATGCATTTCCAATTAGAGAGAGCTACACTGGTGCCGAGTATCAAAGATCCGCAGCACCTATGCAGCTCTCTGCGACGTGCACTGGCTGCTCCTTCGTGGAGCCCGCTCATGCCAGCAGGGCGCACACATGCACCAATGAATAGAGACAGATTTGCCGTCAAGCGGCAAAATATTTACCGAGGAACAGTCCCTCCCTCACCGAGTGCATAATGTGCATGGCACATTTTCAGCTGCTCCAAGGCCTCGGCTCTGGCTGGGCGACCTAGGGGCACAAATCTATTGCCTCCTTGCATGCGGGTCATGGGCTGTGACTCCACGCTAATAAATGCCTGTCTCCCCGTAAACTCTAACCTTGGCTCATTATTAGACCCCCTGGAGACCCCCCCCCCCTGGAGCCCCCCCCCCCCCCCCTGTTCGCCTGACAAAAAACTCAGCTGGTCAGTGCTCTTACAGTACGTCATACGTGTTGGGGCAACTTTATCTCACAGTGATCTTTGATAACAGACACCCTAAAAAAAAAAAAAAAAGTTAGGGTGTAAAAATGTTTTTCATTTTAACGCCCAAACTCAAATTACACCTAACCACGCCGCCAGACACCCTAATAAAATACCTAATATAATAGGCGTCAACCTTATTCAACGCAGACTAGATAAGGTGCTTTCAATTGAATATGCAACACTTCATTAGCACAGTTTCATTGGCTGTCACCTTTGCTATATTTGATCATCAGCAGCCACGTGGCTGCATCACAGTCATTACAGCCCTGACTAATAATTCCACTTAAAATTAAAGAGCCACACACCTTCTCCTGTGCACTGCTGTAACACTGAGCGTGAGGTGTAGCCCGATATGCGAGAATGGGCCTCCTGCTGTGTGAGTCTTTTCTTTTTAACACCAGCACCACCGGTCTGCAGAGTAATATAATGAATGCAGCAGAGTTGTGGTGGATCTTTATATGCAGCACTGTATGACAGGATGGGAAAATCGTTGCTCTGATCTCCATCCGCTAATTCAGCCTGCCTAATGTACGCAAACACTATTCTTAAAACTTTTCCCGAGTAGCGTTTGTATTTTAATGCAAAAAAGATCAAATAGTCGTTGTATAGATAGTTCAATATGTATTTACCTTTATTATGTCTGCTGGCCAGATGATAGGCTCTGGAGATATAATGTATGTGTGTTTGTGTGTAGATGCTGTCCAGGTCCTGTCTCCAAGTGTCTGGGTTCAGGGATCTGAGAAGCTGCTCCACGGTGTCGAAGGCCGCGATGGTCCGGTCCAGAGCCTCCAGCGAGAAAGGGACTTCTGTGACTGGTATCTGCCCGGTACCGTCGTCCTGGAAGGTGCAAAGGTCAAAAGGTGAGAGGGAAAAAAAGATTATTATCTAAAGCTTGTTTTAATGCCAGCGATTGTTCATTGACTGCCTTATTACATGTTGCACATTAGGGAAATCACAGGTAGCCATGGGCAGAAAGATTCTTGGGTGGGCCTCTTTCATATTTCCTGTGCCATTGTTATGAAGCACAAATGATTTAATGGGTGACTGAAGAGCCAGTACATTCATTTTCATTTCCAGATGCTTGTGTGGTGTACATGTGTTGTTGGTGCCATCATTTTTTATTTTTTAATACAGTAAATCACCCTCTGTCTAAATATCAACATTTAATCTGTGCCATATAAAGCATAAATAGTTGCTCATGCGTTTTCATCTAAGAAGTAATTCATAAATAATGAATATCTTTTATGTTGTTAATTGTCCACCCCACAGAAGGTTGTCAGTGAAATTTAAATATAACACTGCTCACAGTTGCAGGCTCTTTATTTCAATAAGAGGTAATTGCAATCAAATTCCTGACAGCATGCAGGACTATTATGTCTGTGATTTTAGCTTCTATTTTCGGTTCGGACCTCAATGCAGGAAAAATTCATAAAAACAAAAGCGCAGAAGCTTGGATTAAAGCTAACATTGGATGAGAAAAATATTTAATATTTTATTTTTAGAATTTATTGTAACTAGTTGGTGTAGATTAAAATGCTCGTGTAAAGTAAATAAAAGCATGGCGACTCAAATGTTTAAGTAAACAATACAGGTAACATATTGACATTTGATTCAATTTCAAAGATAGATTCTTAAAAGAAAAAAAAATCATTATCATCATCAGATTTGAATATGAAGTGGAACAACCCATAAATCTGAACTGCCAGTGACATATCCATATATGCAGTACACATGCGATCACACCCACAAACGCAGTATCTATCCACACAACGGCACACGGGCAAGCGCACACTAATTATTATGATCACTTACAGTATGTCGCCATACCCAAGTGCTCCTATACACAGACACAAATTACACTGATTACATTTATTTATGACAACATTAGTCTCAGGAAGCATGTCATCTCGTATCTCAAGCTTCATGCATAATAAATACAGAACATACATGAATGAGTATCTTCTGTGTTGGTGTGGGCTGGCCTATGCAAATGGGCCATATGTACTAAATATTTGTCTTGCCACCGTTCATTTCAGTGCTTAAGCACACACTTGTATGTGGAGTGAGAGGGTTGGAAGGCGGGTAGGCTATATGTGTTGAAAACAGTTTATTCCGTGAGAGAAATAGTTATTATGATATAGTTTAAAAGAATGGATTTTTGAATGCATTGATATGTTGGTTTAGAACAAAATATACTGTTATGAATTCCACTCTGGTTCCCAGTTCTGTCAAAATAAGCAATGTGTAATTGTAGCGGAGGACAACGTTTGCTGTTAAATTTGAAATTGTTGGATTTGAACAATCATACAGTGTGTGTCTGCGTGTGTATACATGACTCACCAACATGGTCAAAGTGACAGCTTCCCAGTTGGTGTTGGCTGCAGGTAGAGGAGTGTCATACTACAGGGAAGGGGGACAGAAATAACAAATCAACGTATTGGCTATGCAGATCAGGAACCCCCCTTGGGGAGTCAAAATGAAAGTTAAAGTGTTTCTTTTTCTGCATTGATACGTCGTAACTAAAACACACTTTTCAGTTTGCGGTTAACATGATCATCAAAAGCACTGATGTACCAAACTGGGCAAATGGAAATATGAGGTAGGTAGGACTGAGGGTCTCGGGCTCTCGTTTAAGGTGCTGTGGCACCGACGTGGCCCTGTAGGTATGGAATGGGTCCTGTTATGGCCAATATCTCTACAGATGCACACGTAACTGTTGGCCTACTACAGTAAAATTAGATGTGGACCTGTGTACCCCTACCCCTACTTTAACACCACTCCAAGCAGACGTAGGTGCATTTTTTTAACATGTTCTGCTATCCAGGGTTGTCCAATATCCAAATCTGTGTGTTTCCCAGTCTAACGGATGGACTGTCATTATGTCGTCAAAATCTAAAAGGAGTCTCAAATTAAGCTGGTCACAGCATGCCTTTGTGTGTGTGTGTGTGTTTAGGTGTGTGTGTGCGCCAAAGAAAGCAGGCTGGTCAAAGCATGTTTAGGTGATAAACACTCATCAGACTGACATACTTGGCACACGCACGCATTCTTCATCTTTTTTTTCCCCTCCTCTTTCTCCCTATCTTCTGAATCCTCACACACACTCTCTCTCGCTGGCTATCAAATCCCTCCCCATGACGTGCCTAAAATACCATGCCTGGTCAGTGTGGAACAGTAAATCTTTCTGAAACCCACTTCAAAGACACCGGGCCTCCACTTTGTCTGTGTGTGTGAGCTTAAGTGTGCGTCTGCGAATGTAACGGACTTGACATCAAACACCGTCTGTGGATAAATGTACTCATAACACATGAACCCACACCCAAACCAGCTGTGAATGAGGTTAGAAGGTTTCGTGTGAGACAGAGACACTGTGCGGGTGTGTGTGTGTGTGTGTGTGTGTGTGAGAGAGTGAGTGACTAAACTTGTGTTTACCCACAATCATTTCCTTTTAAGGTCAAATGCTTCATTTCCAGCTCATCTGGGCCATTTAATAAATCCGTAGAAACAGATGGTGATCAGAACCCGTAGACTGAAAGCTTCTGAGCATGAATACAGTAGCAAACTCAACCCTGTTACCTGCTTATGGGATCATTTCCTTCAAATGTTTTCATGTATTACTTGCACGAACTGCGTCCTTGGGGAATTGATAAACCACAGTATTTTGTTCTTGTTTCCTTACTTTTAGCCTTTAGCGGTAGCCTTTTAGTGCTGGTGAATGTGTTGTTCATGGTGACTTATTACAAGCTTAGCATGTCGTAGTGATGTTACGTGTTCATAAACATACGAACATGTTTGCACAGGACACAAAAAGTGGCAATTTTCCTGGTAAAATGCAGGAGGTTAAAATATTGAATAACAAAAAAAGGCACATGATGTCAGACATAAAACTTTAAGACTCCCAACTCCATCATTTCTCTTTTTCAAGCTGCTCTTTACAGATGAATTGTTTTTTGATTAACCTTTCAAGCATGGCGTAGGAGGAAATATCTGTCACAGAAGTTGAAAGGAAGATTCCAGCCAAATTCATATTTCTCGTAGCAGTCGAGTGGAGGGGACACCGGGGAGCTGCCCTTTTTCGACCCCCATTTTGTACAGTTGGACAGTGGAGCAGCTGAGGATTAAGGGCGCGGTAGACGGCGAGGGAGGCAACAGCATTTCCCTGTCGACTTTGACTCCGCGTGACTAGGTATCTCACTTCCAGCCAGAGGACGTTATAAATAGATAAATCACACAGGCTACGTGTAGGCGATCCCATCCATCTGACTCCAAGCTGAAGTTAAAGCTAGAAAAAAGATGATCACTTGGGAGTTCTTTTCAAAAAATCCTGTGGGAATGCATCTCAAACGACATTGAGGGGTGTTTCGAACGAGCGGAATTCAGTCGCTCTGTAAAAGTATACTGGATAAATATGGCAGGGACGCAAGTCATAAAACTGTGCTTTTGGTTTTATTTAGAGCCCTGCTCCCCCCCCCAGTGCTGCTGGTTTATGTTCCCTCCTGTTTTTTTTTTCTTACATCCAGTCCACCGCAGCCCACTCCATATCTCACTGCCTCACAAAGGCCTCCCTCGCCCTGCCTCTCGGAGTCCAGGTTGTTTTAGTCATTAGCTGACACGCCGATACCATCTCAGACACCTGTTCTCTCCTTTGAATGCTGTTTCTCCTCGTTCTCGCTCTGCCTTGCACTGCCTCTCTCTTCCTCCTCTCACGCTCTCTGCTTCCTCTCCTCCTCCTTCTTATCTGCTCGGCAGGTCTGGATAAAACAAATTAGACCTGCTGAATTAAGCCGCGCACGGCCTCAGTCTAGCTGAAGGGAAGCTCTTTGCGTGCGTGCAAGATGGAAAGACACAAACATGGGACCTAAAACTGATCACAGGTGATAAGCCTTAGGCAATGGATTTTGTTTAATTATATAGAGCAAAGTTATTATTTGACCACACAGAAAGAGAGGGAAAGACATGAGGCTGTTGTTTGTGGTCTTTGAGGTGGTGAAAATAAACTAGGTACATTAAGTCATTCATTCAGTAGCATCTTCAGATTTGTTTTATTTTGCAATCCTTACGATGGGTTGAACAAAGTGAGCCCACTCTCTAGTAAGTTCAGTTTCCCACCCACTCAGGTTCAGATGCCAGTGAGGATTTGATCTGGTTTCTGCGTCCAAACTGGACGACCGATGGTCGGCCAGCAGCCGAGTTCGCTGTGGGCGTAAGGGAACTTTGTTTTGCTAACTCTGAGGGAAGGACGGTAGTGTTTCGTCGGGATGCTGGTGGCCCTGTCGGCTCTTGTGGAGGCTCAGTGGCACAGCATCTCCTCCTGCAGCCCTGTTTGCAGTAACCTTCCACCGAAGTTGGGAACAGTCAAATCAACACAATTTGTTAGCGCCATCACAGACGCACAGCACTGTTAACCATAGGTGACCTTTAATGGCTCGTTTGGAAGCTACCCAGTGCCTTTGTTTCCTTCTTTGTAATGATTTTTTATGTTGCCATAGCAACCCGGAACCCCTTGGACTTGTTGTGGTGTGGGGCGCTGAGGTCACCTGAATCTCTGAAATTGTCTTGCTTTCATTTGCATAGTTATGCCACAAATAGATAGTTACAGAGAACGCGCCACTGTGTGGTACATCTGAAATACGGAATCGCGCTTCTTTGGGAAATGGTCACAAAACTCGTAAGCTCGTAATCAGATGTTTATTTGTTAAAATGAGTTATTTGTTTTAAATTGCATTTATAGACATAATTGGTCTTTCTAGCTAATGTACCAATTGTGCTGTTTTTTTTTCTGCCATTAAATATAGTACCCAACTAAAGCTTATTTTGACAATGCCATTTGCTAAAACTGTTTTATTAAATACACAAGACACTTTCATCAAGATTAAACTATTTTGGTTTGTCCCCGCAGTAGGAATCATTAAGCTTGGGCTCAGAGCCAAGTCAGGGTGCACTGACTAACACAGTGTTGGTTGGTCTTGGCGTTAGGTGGATTTGTTAAGGAAGAGAGAGTAACCTTATCTTTAAAAATGTCATATCATACCAGAATTACTTTAGGACAATGAAAGACTGTTCGCAGTGGCAGTATCTCTTTCTCTCTCTCTCCTTTTCTCTTTCTCTGTCTTGGCCTTTACTCCAATCTGTGCACACTTTTTTTTTTATCAGATAATAAGCGATGCCACCGGTTCAAGCCCGTCTGTGATGCCCCCCCCCCTCCCCCTCCCTCCTCTGTACTCATAAAAGAGGAAGCCAGGGAACATCTTCTAAATGCCTCCTTCTCTCGCCGCCGCCCTCGCGCTCTCACTCTTCCCCTTTCCCCCTCCATTACAGGGCAGGAGCACATCTTCAAATCAGTGTCCGTCTTTTTCTTCTTTACTCTTCTTGACAGAACGACAAAGTTAATCTCCTTATCCGTTCACTCTGCAGCCTCTCGGAGAACGCTTTCTCATCCTCCCTCCCTCCCTCCCTTCGATCCCCTATCCTTCTATCTCTCCTCTACTGTCGAGTGGACGTGTGAGAAAAGAACTGTTGGCTAATATTCTTTGGCATTTTACCGGCCATGTTGCTGGGCCCTTCTGTTACTAATTACACAATTACACAAAGTAGTGGTAGCAAGAACCTGGGGAACCTGGGATGTACCTGTAGCAACGCAGCAATACTCAAGCTGAACCCAACAAAATAACAGGAGGTGCCATTAACAGCCCATGATTCATCGTCAGCTATATATATATATACATGTGTGTGTGTGTGCGTGTTTGTGTGCGTCTGTGTGTGCAAGTGTGTGTCTCTTACCAGCAGGGAGTAGTAGACTTTGAATCCCGGCTTTGCCACAAAGTAATCATCAGACTTGAAGGTGACTCTGAGCGCGTTGGTTTTGGAGTTGAGGCTGGGCGGAGCCTTCTGCCCACACCAGCGACCCCAAGTTATAGTGCTCGTCTCTGATTGGTCCTCCACTTCGACAAAGTCATACCTGGGGTGAGAAAGAAATGGAAAGTTAGATCAATGCATGTGTGGGGAAAAGGGGGGGAAAGGATAAAAGGATTAATAACAAAAGTGTGTGTGTGTGCGTGTGTGGGTGGGGTGGGGGGGGACTGAACTTGTTGGCTGGCAATTATCTGGCAATTATCTGCCAAAGTTAGCAATTAACGTTTGTTGCGTACACATTTTTTGCATCATTTTGACCAAACAGTGCTGCCATCGATGTGACATACAAGATCTGAGAAAGCAGGCAAAGCTCTTTTCTCTCTTTCTCTCTACCTTTTCAATTCTCTCCTCCCTCTCTTTCCCCCCTGCTGCTCCCCCTTGTCTCTTCAGAAAAGTGCTTACAAAGACGGCAGAGTTGCATATGGGGATTAAAAAGTCTATTTTCTCCCCTCAACCCACAAGGACACACTTCCTGTACTTCTTGCCAAGAAAGAAAACTTCAACTATCAATCTCTTTTAGCGATTCTACCACCCTGCACTTTTCTTTTTTTTTTTCATATATATTAATTTATCTAACATCTTTCCCATCACAGTTTATGGTCGATCTGCTAATGTATATACATTATCATCATATCAAACAGTTTTTCACCTATACTGCTGCTGTTGCACGTCCTTTCAACTTGAGATTTTTACTCTCATCTCCTCTTTGTCACTCCAATTTGGGGTCTTCATCATTCCTCCTCCCGCTCTTTGTTGCACTGCTTGTGCTTGGGGTTGTTTATCCCTATCCTTTTTTACTCCCTTCAGGTATTGTCCTCCTTCTCCTTTTTTTTTTTTTTGTAAATGGATTTTATGCCTCCCACTTTAATGCGCTCTGCTGAATTAGTCACTCCAACCTTATATCTGCCGGTCTCTGCCGCTCATGTTTTACCTGCACACTCCATTCTCGGCCTCCTCCAGGCCGAAGTGTCCATCAAACTCCAGGTGTATGCGGCTCCCGGGTGGTGACAGCAGTTTCCATGACAACAGCAGGTTGCGGGGGTATGCGTTAGGGTAGCGTGGGCTACGGACATCTCCCCCCACTGTCGTTACCGAGATGTTTTCCTCTTTGCGGTACATGTCTGTGGTGAGGCGATTATTATCTTAACAACATCAACAACAAAAAACAACTCCACTTACCTATGAAGTAAAGCGGCGGCGAGCCCGCTTGTTCACAAAGCCTGGCAAATCCGACATTATGATAGCAACTCGCCATGGTACTAGTACCCCTGGCTTTTATTGGCAATGGTGGATGGCTCCAGAACTTCTGGTTAATTTCAAATTAGTTCAAAGAGACACTCGTGTCAATGAGTTCCATCAATTGGAACTGTGTGTGCTGCAAAGTGACCTTTCCTCCATCAATAAGCTGTCTGAAGGTAACACAATTCAACGACACTCCTTGCTTCCAGTGTTTAGGCAACGTGACTCGCTGCTGGCGGAATCTTAATATTGACCAGGTAAACAGTGATATGTTCTTATCTCAGTCTTGGCCGCACACTGAATAAGGTTATTACCCCCCAAAATATCGGACTATTTATGTCGTAGCACATTTCACACTGGATGCTCGCGGCGGATACTGACTTTTAACATCTAGGAGTTTAACTTTGTACTGATATGTGCCCAGACAAAAACTTCCAACCCAGTTTAATACCATATGTCTCTTTCTTGACGTCAGCTGAGGAAAAAAAGTGTGTATTTTATGTACTTTGCATAGAACATTGATATACTTGTATAAAGAAGATCTTAAACTGCAGTGCATCTGTTCTGACTGGAGTTCTTTGGCAACATAACTTGTTAAAATGTGCGTTTACCTGAACCATACCATCAGTACTGGGCTTTTAATCCTGACTAATCAACTAAACATCAGAGAAAGTTTACTTGCATTTATGCTCAAACAAGCACGCACCTATATTGGTCTTTCTGTAGTTCGGTGCACACTCATTGGCGTAATGCATTCTCTGCTCCATTACCCTGACCTCTAAACCTAACCAAAACTTTAAAGTTAATTCTTAATCCCCAGCAAGTCCTTTGCAGTTTCGAGGACCAGCCAAAAATGTTTTGAACTAAGGTTCGTCCTCACATCCACCGGAAGCCCTGCATGCATGCGCGCACCCGCGCGCGCACGCACGCACACACGCACGCACACAAATACTCTAAGGTCAGGCTCTGTGCAGAAGTGGGCTGACAGGGCTATACTTTTCTGAGGGGTTGGTAGTTTTTTTTGCGAGAGGACTAAATGCATAATCATGGCGCCGCAGCCTGCGACCAAGGGAGATGATGATGAAGCTTTGGCCTTCTCCTCCACCTCTTTGCTGCAAACTTCCCCTTAATTCTTCCAGCTATCTCGTCTCATCTCTGCCTCTCTGTCTTTACCTCTCCGCCTCCTCTGCCTCAGTCAGTAATTCTGTCTCATCGGTCATTCAGTGTTCTTTGGCAGCTTCACCTACTGCTAATTTTGGCCACAGCAATTAACACTGTATCTCAGAACGCGTGTGTGTGTGTGTGCGCGCGTGCGTGCAGCTGTTTGTGTGTGTAATGGGCCAGAGTTAGTTAGTAATGGAATTCTTCCACTCTACTGATCAGAAACCTGACTGTGTGGGTCCATCCGATTAGAAAAGTGCTTATGTGTCGGGAACTTTCACCCACTAAGGTGGGGAACATTACCGTGTGTGTGTGTGTGTGTTTGTCCTTGTGTGCTTCTCAGTATACATGCATATGGAAGTGTGTGTTATGTTTATGTCATCGTTTGTTTGTATATTTAATTACTATGGCCTCGTTCTCCCTGAAATCTGTACGCTACAATACTGCAGCCTGTCCCTCTATTGACTCAGTAACTGAGCGGAGGAGTTTCTACCTACTGAAAGGTCATGCAATATCACCTTGTTTGGGAACTTTCATTGGTATTTAGAAGTGTAATGCTTTACAATACATCATCAGAAGAAGGCAGAACAGAAGGCCTAGAGGGGGCAACTTTTTTTTCGCTCAAGGGCCACACTGGGTTTTAAAATGCACGGATGGGCCAGGCTAGTAGCGGGGTTGACGATTTTGGTGTACATCTAATGAACGAATTTTTATTGGTTTTATGTAATATTCTAATTTTAATATGAGTTCTGCTTTTTTTTTATTACAGAAATAATTGAACAATTCCTGAATATTCTAGTTCATTGAGATGCACCTGTATAATAGATCTAGAAATTAGATATAAGTTTTAGTGGCAACATCTTCTGCAGCTTTTTGAACCGTTTTTCTATTGTGCACAGCAATAACATTCCACCACTAATTAATGTCATCTTTGTTTATACATATGCATAGTTGCGTGTATGTAAGTCTCTGTGTGCGAGTGTGTGTGTGTGTATATATGTATGCAAAAGTACAGCAACATGAATTAGCATCTATATGCACGTCCAATTGCACAAGCATCTGCATCTTTGTGGAAAAAAAGCTGTGTGTTGAGAAGACGGACGACTTCAAAATGAGAAGATATGCAAATTAGCGTGAGTACCACCCAGCTCTTTTGGTGCAGCACCTGAGTCACACCATTGACCTTACTATAAATCTTGCAGTGATGTCAGTGACTCCATTGCAAATTCATGCAAATGAGGCAATAAAAAGAAAAGAGATTTCTGTTCAAGATGCAGCCAGAGAATTGACAGTGCTGAAAACTGACAGCTACATTTCATCAGCTCACTTTGCAAATGTATGCAACGCTATGACTCTGGGTAAAAGGCCGGAATGGAAATGGAATTCATTTTGATTTGAATGCATTCAAAGGGACACATGTCTTCAAAAGAAAAGGTTCCCTGCAGTTAGGTAGGTATTTTATGGTCATGGGAAGTTGATCTGCAATAAAAACACAATTATTGATTTATTAAGTACAGGTACATCCATCTCTTATCCTGGATAACTTTTAAGTCCGATCTTTGTAGATGTGCTGTAACTATGGTTGTGCTGTTTTTGTATACAAAAGCATGAGTTCAATGTATTGTGTTTCTTTCAGTATATGTGCTTCAAAATAGTAAAGAGAGTAAAAACTTGGCACAAACGCAAGGTTCTACAAAACCAGGGACATAGGATGATGTCAGATAATACCACAGACACCCACCCCTAGATTAAATACACACACACACTTCAATACACACCTGCAACGTACCTGCAATTTCTGGCAATGAAGCTTTTAGACTCCCGATCTGACACTTGAATAACCGTGACAATGATACTACGTGACTCGGTTTTGTGTGTGTGTCTGTTGTGCGGAGATTTTAGAGTTTCTGTGTGAGCATTTGCACGGAGGCATGTCTGCCAGGATGTATGTGGGTAAAATCTTACTAATTAAAAATGGCTATCCCACCTCCAGTGCCGGGGTGTGATGTTCTTCATGGCTCTAAGATCTATTTCTGATCCAAGTGCCAATCACACTTGAATCACCGAGCAACCGGCGTGCATCAGAGCTGTAAAAAAAAAAAGGAGTTGTGCCGAGAAAATACTTAAGTCACAGGAATGTAATAATGAGGGATAGATATTAAATTTTATATTCGTCTCTTCCGTAAATTACTTTGGTGAAGTTACAGGTGAGTCACATTTCTGAGTCACATTTCTGTCAAAACCAATCCCTGTTTGTTTCAATCTTTTTCTTTGACTGACCGTTTGTCTCCCTCAGAGACACACTGCCACAGGAAATAGCCTGTAACAAGGCATACAATACCCCCATCTGACATTTGGTGGCTTACATATCCTGTCTGACTATAATATTTTCAAAATTAATTCTCATAAGCCCCAAAACCAGCTAACAGGATGCACATAATACATGAACTTTAAACTGTGACATGTGATCTCACTGTTTCTATAAAGAACAGGTGTTTTTACCTATCATGGATGTGTTGTGCTTTGAGATTTACCATGCATCGCACTTCTGTGAGTGGGGTCATTTGTTTTAAAGGAGAGAGTTGCATGTGACGATAACAATACTGGCAACAAACGTGTTGTGTTTTGGTTTTCTTGCAGCAGAGTGGAACTCTTCATGAACTACAAGCTTTTGTGTTGCTGATGTGTAGCTGTGGGTCTGTGTATGAGCACATCTGTAAGTCACTACTGCAGTCACTACATCGGAGTCTGTGTCTGAATTTTTGTGTGTGTGGGTTGGTTGCTGATGCGGGAAGCTTTACTTGCACCCTTAGAGTATTTTCACCCGTGAGAAATAACCAAAGCCTTTTCCATCTGGCTAAGTGTTAGCTGGAGGTTGTGTGCGCACGCGTGTGTGTATTTGATATGCGCATGCCTGCATGTGTGTAGCTATGCGGCTTATCAAAGCCTGTGCTGGCTCCACTGTTTTGCCACTCTCTCATGACAAATCATCTTTAAATATGCTCCCTTGTTCTCAGTCACGCTCACACGGCCATGGATGCGTGAAAAAGACAAACACACACACACACACACACACCTAGAACGCACACACCCTGGGGATGAACACTGCACGCTGAGGGGTGTCAGTTTTGGTCAGCATCGGCTCTCGCACCACATCTCTCTTTCTTCCTCCCTTCACTCCATCCTGCATTATCTTCTCTAACTCTGATTCACTCTCTCTCTTATAATGACAGCAAGACTCCTTGTCTGTTAATATATTATATATATATATATTTATGCAAAATGAGTTTTTTTCTGTATCATTAGTAGTTGGTTGCATGTCACTCTGGCTGCTAAAACCGAGTAACATTAATTACTATCTTTTCCACATGGAGACTGCTTGTTTTTTTTTTGCAGTTACTGTGTCAAAGTGTGGGGAATGGAGTGAAGCGTTGGCATGGAGATGAAGGCTGAATATAGAAAGGCCTGAGAGACGGGAGGGACCTTTCTGTAATTCTCCAGTCTAACGAACAAAATGATGATCAAGACGGAAAAATGCATGTTTTAAAGAAAGAGTGTGTTGGAGTGTCCAGTGCATTAGGCAGGCCACATAGGCATCCATCTGGGAGTTACATACATGCGGGGGCAGCTGGGGTGTACTTATTCATGAATTATAGAGAGCAGTAGGCCTATGTATATATACTTAAAGAAGAACATTCTACACCCGTTATGTCCTTTCAGTTGGACACAACAAAGCTGCTGCATTAGCGTGATGGCCACGGAGGTTTCGTTCGGGCAGTGTCATGGGATAACATGTCCACATCAATATGTCTGAATCGTTTTTCTTTTTGGAATGTGTTCAAAAAGCATGAAGCATGAGAAAAATAGCGAATGGATCAAAGTTCAACTGCAATTTATCATCAAAATAATCTTTATATACATATATGAGCAATGAGTCATGCAACACACAGACGCAACCTAGAGTAAAGATGTCGGACAGGCCCTGATTCATCCAGAGACCGAAGTCATAGGTCTAGTCTATTTCATAATTCCCCATGTTTCTCTCGAATTGCGTGGTCTTCCATTTTGGGATTTGAACGGAGTAAAATAGTGACTGCATGTCATTATGAGTCTTATTAGTCTGTTACATTGCAGTCACCATAAAAGCACTCATGCACCACATAGTGTATATGGCACATTAGCCTGACCCCATTCTTTTGTCAAATGTACCACAAACGCAACACTGAGCTGGGCTGTAGATGTTCCTAATTCAACAGGTACAATATGGACAAAAAGTAATGAGAATGATACTGAGCTTGGCTAACTAGCTTCCACTTACTGAGTGGAACGGAAATATAAATAAGAGTGTCGAATGTCGCCGAGAGGCCGTTGGCTTAAATCAGTAAAGCCACATGAAAAAAGCCTATTTTCAATTCTCCCCTTATCATCTAATCTAACTTGTGAGACTCGGTAATAGATTGAAGGACCTGTCTAAGTCTTGGCTTGGAAGTCTCCTTAAAAACAATCACGTTTGCCAAGCAACAACATCATATAGAGCTGTTTTACTTTGTCGCTAATGGAAACTGTTGGTGTGTCGGCGACTTAAGTGACAGGAGTGGTTCGAAGCTGATGACTCACAGAGACTAAAATCCCCCACAATTAGCTTTGAACGCGCTAAACTTCCCGACATACACAGAACTCAAGTAAATAAAGGGACCTGTGTACATGCAGTGTGCACGCTCTCTTCCCTCCTCCCTCGTGTTGTGTTCCATCTTGCCGTAAACAATGAGGGAACTATTTCCGGAGATTATCACGTGCGTTTGAATCGGACGGTCTGAGGACGATGCTTCTTGCCGCACCCGTCTGCTGTGATTCCCAAAAAAAAAAAAGAGTTCATCGTGACCCGTGGAACCCCGCGACAGTTTTCAAGGGGTGTTTGGCTCACAAGAGGGGATTACACTCTGTGTGTGTTTGTGTGGGTGGATGTTTTCAGTGGAGGAGCATCAGCATGTGCGAGGTCCCTCTGGGAGCACATACCTACGTTTAAAGGTCGGCAAGATTTTCCCGTGAGGACAATTGTGTGTGTGTGTGTGTGTGTGTGTGTGTGTGTGTGTGCGCGCATGCTCCTTTGAAGCCAACACAAAGGCATGTG
Source organism: Colistium nudipinnis (assembly GCA_016785305.1). Lineage (NCBI taxonomy): Eukaryota > Metazoa > Chordata > Actinopteri > Pleuronectiformes > Rhombosoleidae > Colistium > Colistium nudipinnis. Next base: position 171,063 of record JAFBJU010000522.1, on the reverse strand, counting down.
CTGTGACACGGACGGAGGAGGTTAGACAAACATTCACAGACGTGAGCGAAAATGCGGGTGAGCTCCATAAAACCTCGTCCTCCACAGAAAGAGAGAGAGAAAGTACGTGGGAGCCGAATGACAGCCAGAGAAACAAAACAACAGGTGAAGATGGATTGTGAGTCGAGATGGAGAGGAGAAATAAAGGACAGAGGGATGGATGAGGGAGACAGAGGATGAGACAGTGGCAGTGAGTGACGGTAGAGAAGGAGAAGTTTGAGAGGAAAAGGTAAATGAAATGGAAATTAAAATGTAGAAGATGGAAGAGGTAAAGAAATGCAGTTGTACTGCGGGGACCTAGGCCTAAATACATGTCACAATAAGACTCATGCATAGGCAAACATACTAACTGCTTTGTGTGCCTTTGTGGGGTGTTATGTGCATGCTTGGGTAAGTGTGTCACTTTGCCAATTTGTGCAAATGGGTAATTGTCTCACATTTGCAATTTTCAAAGGCAACAACAATGAAGGAGGAGAGCTGAGACCTCTTAACACTTTTTTTTTTTTTTTTTTTTTTGCTTCTGAGCTTTTTAGTCATTACATCTTCACCAGTGAGTCTCAATGGTCGTTTTGGGCATTTCATTAGCATTAGCATCCACTTAACTTGTGCGAGTGCCTCTCCAGAAGCTGACTCAGAACCTGTTGATGGGGACAAATTGACCCTGATGGGCACAAAGAACGGGAATGGGCTGCACTCCGCCCCAACTGAGGTGAAAAAACCTGCGGTTAAAAAGTTGAATTTTCTTTGGTCATTGTTAAAGGTCCAGTGTATAGGATCCATCCATATCTATCCATACCTATGTTTCCATTAGTGTATAATGCCCTCATAGACCACTGATCTGTCACAGTTCAACTTGATTCATGTCCAACTCAGGGATTATGTATGGTTCAGAGTGAACACACTCCTTTTTGACACGAGCAACTTGAGTTCGTTTACAGTTAAAGGAGCACATCGGGGGTTTGCAGCGGGTTTACAGCGGGCAATTACTACCCTGTCCAAAGCCTACCAATGTGTAGAATTCACATTTTTTAGTCCTTTTATGTGTTGGATAGTTGGACGATAATGTTCAACAGTCAAAAAAAACCAGGGAAATTTACTGTGCACATTCATGTTTTTTTGTCAGTGTCGACACACTTCACCCCGGAATTCAATCCAGGGTGCGATTACGAGGAAACAGGACGCGGCTTCGCTCCTGTTTCGACAAGCTAATCTGTGTATCACACTAAGCCAACAGCCCCGCATTCTCCTTGTCTTGTGCGAGTCTACTTAGCATGCTCCGGCCTCTGCTGTGATGTGCTCCTGTTTAACACCTTGGCCATGCGCTATGAATAATGCAGAGGGGACGCACACACACTTACTGAGTCAGCACTGGGGACAGGTCAGTGGAGACACTGTGGCTGAGCAGCTCTGGCAGCCGTGAAACAAAAGTGCAGAGACGCCACACACGAGCCGATGAATGGGTGCTTGAACGTCAATGTTTATATATACATTATATCCGTGGAAGCGTGGCTGCTCAAGGATGTGGTGATAAAATGTACAGCCGATGCGGGAAGAGGAAAGTTTATGTTTCCCTTATTAAAAAATGCATTATTGAATATCGTTAGTGGCGATATGTCGGCCTTTATCAGTTGCTTTGTTGGGTACGATGCGGTGTGTTTTTGTCCAATTTTCAGCACCTGTGATGATTGCACGTGCACGCGCCTTGTCTGCAAAACAACATCACATTTATGACACAGAAAAAGCAGCACCACAGCGACATATACCAGCGCTAAGTCGCACAGACATACACACGGTTTTGTGCGCACACTGTGTCGAACACATGCACGACTAAAGGGTGGCAGGAATGATGGATGGATGAAGAGTCAAACGAGAGCGTTTGACAGAATCCTCAATCTCTCGAAACAAGGAGGAAAAAAAAAATGAAAATCTTCGAAAAAGAGTGGCAAGAAAAGAGGGGCAGACAAAACGATTCATGTGGGAGGAAAGTGCGAGGACAAAACTCCATGAGTGCAGTGGAGAGAGAGAGAGAGAGAGAGAGAGCGCAGCTGTGCGACGCCGGCTCAAACCTCATAACAGATTGGCGAGGAAGGTTGGAGGGAGGGGCGGGGTTGGGAGAAGCAAAGGATGAGGGATGAGAGGAGCTGGTGCTGCGGTAACCTCCTACACTGTGAAAAAGTGTATTCACCGACACTTCATCAGCAATATCCTCCCTGCGTGCGAGTGTGTGTCCCTACAGCATGTGTGCCGCGCTGCCGCTCTTTTTTTTTGCAAAACAGCAGCAGCGCGGCACACTTGTCACCAGGTTCCATATTTCTTTGCTTAATACTGTATATTGACTCACCAATGCTCTCCGCCGTTCCCGTAGATCAGGGTGTGCATATCTTTTTTGGTATGAGTCTGGGTTGAGGCTTGAGTGAAGGCCGGGGGCCTTTGTTACACTTGTCACGCACGAAGGAAAATGTCGGGGGGATTCCTCAGATATGTCCGACGTCTGTCATTCTAACGGGGGAAATGTTCGAGAATGCCAGCTCAGACGCCGTCACACTGTGAGCATGTTATGGATCTCTCTCTCTGGCTGCCTCTTTGTGTGCGGCTGTGTCGGCCTGTGCATTTGAGCGAGGGTGTGCAACTGTTTCTACATTAAGGGCTAATGTGATAAAGTGTGTGTGCCTGTGAGAGACTATGAAAGTGTGTGTGTGTGTGTGTGTGTGTGTGTGTGTGTGTGTGTGTGTGTGTGTGAGAGAGAGAGAGAGAGAGAGAGACTTGTTAGAGTAGCAGTTGGCTCCTGTTGACAGCTGCTGCAGTCTGAACAGCAGGGCTGACGAGGACAATCAATTAGCCCTGCATCTTGCTAATGCACGCACGCACACACACACACGCTGATTCACGTGCACAGCATAAAACACATTAAGGCCCTGGTGCGCTATATTCACAATAATATTATCTAATGTAATACCACCGGCACAGAAAGTTGTTACGCCGTATTTGAATGACTCTTCTTTTTTAAGTTTTTAGTCTAAAACTGTGTGAAATTGGCTGTGTGTGCATGTGCGTCACGTGTGTGTGTGTTTGTGTCTCTCTCTGTGTGGCCTGTGTGCTTTAGCCAAAGCCCCAGCTGGGGTAGCAAAAGTTTATCAAATATCAGCCTTGATCCCTCTGAGGGCTGCTTGGACGCTGTAGATGTACAGTGCGTGAGTGAGTGAGTGTGTGTGTGTGTTTGCCCTGAGCGCTGTGTGTGTGTGTGTGTGTGTGTGTGTGTGTGTGTGATGCGAAGCAGATGCTAATGTTTAGACAGCCATCCCGCGTTCAGTCTGGCTGCCTTACGTCAACTTTGTGCGTGTGGCTGTAGGTGTGCATTGGCGTATGCAAGTGCAGCATTGTGGTAATGTGTGTGTGTGTGTGTGTGTGTGTGTGTGTTTGTGTGTGTGTGTGTGTGTGTGTTTTTGTGTTTGTTCAGACTTCAGGGTTAAGCAGTGGTCTGCCTGTCGGTGTGTGTCTGACCCTCGAATCCACCATGGGGATCGCTTATCCTGCGGCAGGATCCACAGTAGCACAGAGCACCGTCCTCCAGCCATTTCCTTCCTCCTCTCCCTTCGTTCTCTTTCGCTCTTTTGCTTCTTTCTTTCTTGCCAGTTAGCTTTTCTCTTTCTGCTTCGCCGATATCCTCCTCTCACCGTAGCCCGTCTCTTTTACTTTGTCTTTTATTTCTTCTCCCGGCCTCCTCTGCATGTCCCCCATCCCCGTTCCTCATCCTCTCCTCTGCATTGTGTATTCTCCACACTTGCGTCTCTCCCTCCCTCAGTCTCGGCAGCTCAGATGCCAAAAAAATGCTCAGCGTTAACGATGAAATGGAAACAGGAAAGGGGAAAGCTAATGGAGACAAAAGGAAATACAGAGGGAGCAAGACGGCGGCAGAAACGCTGAGCCGCACACACGGAGAATCAGAGAAAGTGATGGAAATGTAGAGAGAAACGCTGACAGTTGGAGAAGAGAAGATAAAAGTGTTTGATGCAGGAGGAGGGGGGGGGAAGAATCTTTTTCATTCGTGTCAGAGCACCATTGTCAGTGTAACAAAGACATAGCTCTCACTGTGAACTGGAGGATTTGTCAAACTCTCTCACTCCAACACACACACACACACACACACACATATATATGTAACACAGACCATAAATACACAGTGTTTATCTTTTTCCTTCAGCAGGGATGGATCTCCTGGGGTAGAAGCGGCTCCTGTTCTCATCTTTCTACAGTGTCACTTCTGACATTTGTCATGTTCTAACCCTCACTTAGCCCTGGAAGCAGAAACCCACTGGCATCATAGAATCTTGTTTTTCCTCGATATCAGTGTCTTGTACTTTTACACTTTCGGCAGGTACTGACAACTGAAAGATTGTATTCCATAAGTCTTTATTCTAACCTTTACTTTTGTTTACCCACTCCCCCACTTTATTTTTCTTAAGAGTCACTCTAAAATGGGACCTTAACCTGCTTGACAGTTAAATATCGCTGTATGGGATGTGCATGCCCCTTACTCTGGGTAATAGCATTTGTTTTTTTGTTTTTTCACTGACTGTGTGGCAGATTGGATTTGGCATCAGAGATTGTCCATTGCAAGACAATAAGACAGGGTGATGTCTGGGGGTAAAATGATAATAGATATATATATATGTTTTAATTTCAGATTGATTTTACAGATTATCGTGTGTTACACAATATACATGGAGAGCCCAGAGAGTGAGACCTCTTGAGGCCTCGTCAGATTCAGCAAGTTGACAATGCCAGTTATATTTTTTCCCCTTTGTGGGTAGCACGCAGCCCCAGTCGCCACTATCTCTCAAATATATAGATCACTTAAGATAAAAGTGAAAAATACCCTTCACAAGTTCTGAGTGTATCAACTTTACATAGCCTTTACAACTCTTTGGTAAATGCATTTATTTATTTTGAGAAGTATGGCAAGTTTTTACTTTGGGCAATTGTCAAGTCTGATGTGTTTGTGTAGAGGCACTTTTTCGGCGCCATATCCAAGGAGACTATATTAAACTGTGCATGTGTAAACTTGCCTGCTGGATACATTAGGTCACACTCGAACGGACAGCCTCTGTCACAGCTGAGTGGTCCTCTGGCGAAATGAAGGAGCGCTGATTCCTTCTCGGTGTTTAGATATAGTTTTACGGTTTAAACAGTTTGGGTGAACTCCCAGGTGCCGAGTTTGGAACCAAGTGCTGTGTTAGTTTTCCATTTGTACAATACACACCTCCTCTGTGGGCCCCGAGATGGTAACACAACTTAAATTTGCACTTGCACATTTACACATAGTTTACACACACACACACACACACACACACACACACACACACACGCACACGCACACAGACATACACTCCCACACAGACCCACACCAACTCTGTTTGTATAACTGTGAAACACTCACACACACCTACCGTTTTTTAATGCACTTACTATTGAGTAAGATTTTTCAGCCTTTTCAAATGTTTAAATGAGGTTATAAGGTGCTAGATATGTGTTATCTGTGTTAAAGCAATAATTAAGTAATACTTAATTAATTGTCTGACTGAGAATCAGGTGAGCAGCCTCATGTCCATCTTTGCAATTGTCATGGTTTTTGAAACTATAAAATCACATTTTATTATGTCAACTGGTCATGTTGGAGATTTTCATTTAAAATTTATTTTTTTTGTAAACCTAAAGACAGTCAATTTGATGATTTCAGGCATTCCCCATTAAATGGTTGAATGTTTTACTGTAAAAGGATATTCGGATAATCTTGAGGGATTCATTGATCGTTAAAACAATCACCACTTGGCTGAATGTGCGCCAACAAAACCTGACTATCGTTATCTAGGGTTGTCTTCATCTGTTACAAGTTATTGTATGTTGAGAGGGTCACGTTTTGCTTTGGTTTGGATCAAATCAGATATTCTGCTGATGTCTGGCATTATATTCAGTCCTGGCCTCCCTCTCCTCAAAAATATCTTATCTTTACCCCCTCCAGTCTTTTATCAGCCCTGCTTTCTTCCATCTTCTCTTTTATACGCTTTCCAGTTGGCTTGCCGTTGGTCTTGCTATCTCTCCTTCCAAGCTGACGGGGCAGAAAAGTGGAGGGACTGGTGTTTAAACTTGGTATATCTCCCTCTACACACATTTACCCCTCTACTCCTTCTCGGTGCCCTCTAACTTTCCTTAGCTGCCCTCCGGGCTTCCACTTCTCTCCCGCTGCCCTCTCCTCCTAAAGTCTGAGCACCACCACATTCATGAGCCTACGCCCGGCTCAGCTCACTTTCCACTGTCAGACTGTCGGAGTGGTCACCACCCTTTTTTTGCCCTCGATGTACAGGAAGAGGGCTGGCTGCCAAACATTTAGGGGTGGGATACCTTCAGCTGCTGCAAGGTGTGGGTGTTCATATGAGATAAAGTGTTTATTTGGGGATTCCCTAGAAAGGGAGATCCTGTATTTGTGTGTGTGTGTGTGTGTTTGAGGGAGGGTGGGTGTGGATGTAGTTCCTTGTTGGGTGTCCTGAGTGTGACTCATACATTTCCAGTGACCTCAGTGACACTCCTCCCTGCTATCACTTGCATCCTGTCGTAACCAGGGTTTGACGTGATACAGTGAGATGGAGCGGCCGGGTTCACCCAGTCCACCCGTGCAAGTAAATCTTCACCTCACACTGTAAAACACACATTTGATTTGAACAATTATATTAATAATATTATTATATCAAAGTATTTCCTTTGGGTGATCGATTGCTCTTTTAAAACTACTAAATGTTTTTTTTGAGGGGAGATGGTGAATTATGCTTTTTAAACTTTGTAGACAGGAGGCACGCTGCACACTTTGACCGCCTTGAGTTTTTTTAATTTAAGTTCCCACCCACACTGAGTGAGAGAGCACATATGCTTTCGTAAGCTCAACCACACCTTTGTTGAACTGTGTGGGTCACATGATCCACTCTGTATCTGTGTGCATTTTCCTAGTCTGAATGTGTCTTGTGGGTGCAGCTAGAATCAATGCCAAGATGTGAAAATAGGTTGACTAAATGTACAGTATAGTACCTCGTGCAGGTACCATTGTTTCAGGCAAGGGTGTGTCTGTGACACCGTTCGCCACATTACATTTGCTCACAGAGGCAACGGGGGGGGGGGAAATAGCTCGTGATTAAAAAAAAAAAATGAGCTGAAACAGATGGGGGAAGATAAAGAAAGGAATGAGAACGGGAGAGATTGAAAGAGGAGGATCTGGAGAGATGGAGTGATATGTAGTGAGGCACAGACTGATAAGACTGCTCTGAGAGCGGAAGGCAACAGATAAGAGAAGAACTATTGGTAGAAAGAGGAATGAGAAAGATATGCCAAAAGCCTTTTTATATATATATATATATATACGGTGGTTCTCAAGGCCAGGAATAGAAGTCTTTTTTATATTTTTCAGAGTGGCAAGTTGCACCTTTTACAAAACGTTTTAAGGCCTCCGGGTTTTAACATGTGTACAGTTGGCTATTCAAGCAAAATTAAGCTTGATTTATTTTAAAAAGTGTATTGTTGTGACGTTTAGTCATTGTTGGCCCCAGAGCAGCCTTCTCTGGTACGCAGCAACCTTCCCATCTGATCTGTCTGAGACTGCATGTGTCGGACGCATTTGAAGGAGCCTTTGGATTGAACTGCCCAGTTATGCTTGTGAAGGCTGAAGCGTTCACTGTGCCTGAACGTATCGTTGTGTATTTGTGGAAATACCGGGCGTGATATAGCATATTGACACAAATCCAAGAATACACTTAACAAACGTGTGCATATATGCAGTGCTTTCAGTATAGGCAGTACATAACTGTAGGCATTGTTGATCGATGATCAAAAATGCTAGTTTCCTGTATTACATGACATGATATATGATATCTGAGGATAGAGGTTTTCTGAAGATGTGTCAGCGATTAATGCTACACTGATATGATATACGTTACGTATATGTTAAAACTCCTGCAGAGCACTGTGCGAGATTCATTTTAGGAGTAAAAACTAGAAACATTTATACAGGAGAAATAAGATATATATATATATATATAAATAAATACTGTATATCCATATAAACACAGTTGAACATGTGTGATAGATTGTGAGGCTGTCTCTCTGTCTGTGATCGTATCTGCAGTGCAACAGTGTGAAGCTAGTGTTTCTGCCCCCGGGGGTATGCGAGGGTCCTCTGGGGGCTGCACGATGCATAATTCATCATCAGAGAGAGAGAGTGTGTGTGAGGCCCTGTGTGTACGTCTGTGGAGATAATTTTGAATATGAGCAGACTTTGCAAGGTTGCAAGGCCACAATGCCACAATGACACCAACTGCACGTGCCCCCCATGCCGACCAGAAAGAGTAAAATAGGAAGAACTAGGCCTGTGTGGCGTTCCCAGTGTAATTGTAAACTTTAGAGTTTTGCCTTTTTTCTTCTGTCTGCCTGTATATACGGTATATGTACATATATGTACATAATTCTTGCACTGTCTCTTAACACACACACATGCAGCAGTGTGTAGCAGTTTGTTTCATATCTGGGTCATCTGGTCTCCTCAGCAGAGACAATGAGTAGTTCCGAGCGGGAAAAGTCAAGTAGTGTTTACTCTGGTCTGTGTGTTTACACGTGTATTTTGGTGCTTCCTTTTCTACAAATGCGATCTCTCTATGTGTCAACCCCCGTCCACCCACCCATCCCTACCCACCCATCCCTACCCCACGCCCAATTACTGCATACACAGACACCCTCCAATGGTAGGCGAAAAAAAAACGAGCAAATTGCTGAACAAACAAGGAAAAAAATCCTTGGGGGGAATTCCTTAAAATGAGCTAAGATATTGTGTCATCAGCTTCAAACGCACACGCACACGCACACACACACGAAAGCTGCAGACGATCTGTTAAAAGTTAACTTCTGGATAGAAATGCATTGGATCAGCCTCAGTCCAACATATACTGGAGCAAAACTAAGATAAAGGAGAGACGCAAAAAAAAAAAAACTACACACACCCAATGACAACTTCTGGCTCAGTACATCACTGGAGGACTGTGCAGTGACTTTAAATGCAGATTAAAAAATGTATATGAAAAGCACTATCCAACCACCTGTCTGTTTGTCTTTCTCAATAGCAGTTATCACAATAGATCATAATCTTTGTGAAGCAAGAGATTATCAAAAGATCATAAGAATTCCCGTTAATCTAGACTGATGTGTTCTCCTCAGAACATAATCATCAGGTGGCTTGATACCTGTGCCAGCAAGCTCTTCAGTAAGTGGCTGTTGCTTTTCATAATGAACAACAAGTGACCCCCTGAATTATAATTATAATATATCATCATATATCGAGCCCAACGCTTGAAATCACTTCCGACAGAGAATGCAACTTTGATATTGATTTCTACTTCTTCGCATGCTCATTCAATCTTAGGGTGCCTTGCTGCCACTTACCCAGCCTCATCGTATTCTGGAAGAATGTTGAAATGTGTGTGCACACGTGCATGGCTGATTTGATTGGAATGATGTGTAAAGCGCCTCCCTATGAACAGTTGGATACAGCGACCAAATATAATCAGAAGACCGTAGGAAAGTTTCAAAGCGTTGGATGGTGGAGCAAAGGTCACTTAAAAACGCGACCTATCTCTCCATGTTATTCTGCGTGAGGTCAAACGGGCCTCGGGGGCAGGATTTCGACCTGATACAGCGCTATTATTAAATTGCTCTGCCAAAAGCAACCTTTTAAGCTGCGTGCGTGCATGGGTGGGTGGGTGTGTGCGGGTGTGCGAACGCGAGTGTAATCAGAGGCACCGTAGCACTGTGACTTTAACCTGAGGGCCAAGTGAAAAGTAAGCAGGGTGCACCTGCAGGAAGTAAGATAGGCAGGGGGCTCAGGGAACCTGATGACTGGAGCTGCAGTAATCAAGTCCCACTTCCAAAGGACTTGTGCAGCCTTTTGATAAACGCATGTTCCATATTCCAGAGGGTAACAGCCAATGCATTCTCCACCTTTTTCTCTGTGCCCACCTTACGTCATTAACTTAGCTTTCTCCCTATTTATTTGTGTGTGAACGTCTCTTCCGCTCTTACAATTCATGTGTCAGTCATTTGTCATCCTCAGAAGCCAGAGTTTAGTCCATCTGAAACCATAATTCATTCTCATTCTAAGCTGCCACCGCACCCTCAATTGCTGTCAGTAAATTGACTCATATGGAAGTTTTCTTTTGATGAGTAGGACATAACCACACAAAATGTATATATATATATATATGTATTTAAAAAAAAATCCATTGTTCTATCTTAACCTACAGGCAGCCCTTTGGTTTCGCAAAGTACAGTAATGACACCATATCCAAAAATGAATAATTATATTCATTAATAAGAATGGTCACCAAAGTGGCACTCCCGGTGTTGCAGAGACACTCACACGCTCAGTGGTAAAGATAAAATCCCAGCACACTAATCCCAGGATGATAAAACACTACTCACCGTCTCTCCTGACGTTGCCCCTCGTCACTTTAGCTGTGGAGAGCTGAGCCCGAGAGAGCCCGCTTAGAGTCCCTAACAATAAGAACATCCACATGTGGAGAACCGGCGGTGGGCACATGGGGACAGTAGACTCCTGCACGATGTATCCAGAAGAACTTCAACTTGAGAAGTTCTCCTCTGTTTTACTAGAAATGACGCGCGACTGGGGGAAAAAAAAAAAGAAAAAAAAAAAGTTCGCTCAGTTACTCCAAACTTTCGTGGTCTCCCTCCCTCAACCGCTGGTTCACTCCTGTGTCCCGTGCTGTGTCCAGGTCTCCCAAAACGTGTGCACTGCCTCCCCCCCCCGAAAGCTGAGCCACAAACACCGACAGAAAGAGAGAGGGAGACAGAGAGGGAGGGAGAGAAAAGCTCCGTAACAGCTCCGTGCAGGTGGAGGGTAATATAGCAGCGCCGGAGGTCAGAGCCGAGAGCGGAGGCGCCGAGCGTCTTATCGCGGCGCGAGCCGAATGTTCCCTCCGGTCACCGGCACATTTCCCGCATTGTTTGTCTGCGCGTCAACATGCGCGCGCCCACGGTTTGTGTTGGCGTGTTAGGTTGTGGGTGTGTGTGTACTGTGTAGGTCTGTCTATCTAACTGTCTATCTAACTGTCTATCTATCTATCTATCTATCTATCTATCTACTCCATTTATCTATCTATCTATCCATCCATCCATCCATCCATCCAGCCATCCATCCATCCATCCATCCATCTATCCATCTATCTATCTATCTATCTATCTTTCCACCCACATCTCATTCTAGCAGTTACTTAGAGGATGAACTTGAGGCTTCTGCTGACTCGGCAAAAAAAGCATTGCCCAGCAATTGGCTAATGACTAATGCAGCACAGTTAAAACATAGAACCGCGGGGAATGATATAGGTTATTAATAGAGGGTGGATATTAATTAAAATGATGGGCTATTAGACTACCCCTGTGAGTTTCAAAGGCCTACTCCCCCAGGAAATGAATTCATGAGAACACTTTAAGATTGCTGGCAGACACAAATGTACCCTCCTCCATGCATGCTTATGAACACACATGCATACTGACACACTCTCTCTCTCTCTCTCTCTCTCTCAAACACACACACACACACACACCAATTACTGTACTAAAGCTGTAACCTGCCAAGTCAGCAGTAATAGTGAAATTGGACATATGTTGTTTGTCTTAAGAAATGGAATCATACTGATTTCAAACACGCACACATTTGAGACCCACTATGTGTACATAGATAATAATGAAAATGCACTCAAACTAATGATATCTGTCTATGCCATTTGAATACACAGTTGGAAACATTTATACATTCACTGTCAGTCTATTTCAGTATAACACTAACCTTTCTCTCACTATATTGTACTCTCTCTCTCTCTCTCTCTCCCTCCCTCTCTGTCTCTGGCTCTCTCTCACTCTCACTCTCACTCTGTGTACCTGCGTGTACATGTTCGCAGCGTGTGTCTGGTATTTGTCTTGTCTTCCCTGAAGAGAGAACACAATGCATTGATGTACTGCAGAACAGCCATTGTATCTAATATGTGTGTGTACGGGCCAGCAGTTTTGCCTCAAGGCCGGATGTGTCAACCACTAAATTAAAAAGGGCTGCTTCAAAGGAGAATGATATGGGATGAAGTGGCATCTGTTGGTGAGGTAGCAAAGATAGACCCCCCCCCCCCCCCCCCCCCCCCAAGATAGACCCCCCCCCCCTCCCCCTCCCCCCGACTCCTAAAGTGTGCTTCTGTTTAAGCGATCATTGATAGACCTCTCACAATTGATTGGAGTGCCCTCGAGTAAAGCTTTATACACTTCTATTCGGCGCAAGGATATTGTGAAATTTTTGTTTAAATATTCCAAATCCGTGTTGTAGTGCTCAAACTACCAGCCAATATAGAGCGTGTGATGGAATTGTTATAGAATAGGATTGGGCAATGCGAGAGATCATTCGCTGGCATCTGGTTAAATGGGCTTATGACGTGAGTCACTATGTCACTATGACAGAAAAATCCGAGTTGTTTAGCTGTTTCTCTGGAGAATGTGCACAGATTTCACTTTTGGTTTACCAGAATTACTTTGTGGCCAGCAGGCAGATCAATACACTCCAAATCTAATCCAGTGGTAGCATGTCCCTGTGGCAGGAGTTTGAACGGTGTTGAATTGTGATTGCCTCCAATGATAAAGCAATGTGCTTTGTTTTTCCCAGCCAATGTCATGCATTGTTTTATTAATTTTTATTATTATAATTTAAATGCTATTTTAATCAATCAATTTAGCATTTGCTCTTTGCAACAAGAAACTAGTGTTGGGTGTCTTAACTGAAGTGCAGATTTCTGTGGAGCATGGAGATACTGATAGCACCTCTTCATCCCTGTTAATACAAACCACGTTTTTTTAATACACAAAACTGCGCCAATTCATGTACGCTTATTGTGCAGGCTCATTTCAGACATAGGGGACTATCACGTATCTCTAATACACACCCACTCACACACTTGTTAGAATGTATGGATTTGGTCCAACCGGGCTGGTTTCCCAGAATTAGTGTGGTGCTATCCATACCTGTTTTTGTGTGAGTGTGTGTGTGTGTGTGTGTGTTTATCCGTGTGTGTGTGTTTTTATCCGTGTGCGTGTGTATTGGCGCAGACAGATACAACTTTGTGTGGTGTGATAAAAGCCATACTTACTGTATGAAAAACAGACTTCATTGGGTGGTGGACAAAATGAGAGGGATCTGGAGGAGGGTGAAACAGAGCAGGATGGAAAGAAAAGGGACAGAGGAGGCTAACGATGGAGAGTTACAGACTCTGGAATCAGCATCAGGGCAAATAGGGAGGGAGAGAAAGAGGGATTTAGGGCTTGATCAAGAGAAACAGATGGTGCAGTCAGTCGTCTTTGATTCATTTTATGCCACATTTAATCATTTCTGTGTCTCATAGGCTTCCCATAAGTTATCCGTATGAAGACAGCAATGTGAATGTTGGTGTCTAGCTTCTGTCTTTTGGTACGAACACTGCCTTTATAGTGTGTGTGTGAGGATTGAAAGTACATTTAGAACAACTCTAGATCATATTGAAAGTCTCGTTTTAAAAAAACGTATAAACATCTGGACTTAAAATGCCAACGTCTCTGCGGGAGCTTGGCACCAGATTTAATATCTGTCATCACAGGGCATCCTTATTCTCTTAACTTTATCTTGCCCTCCCTGTGCCATCCCTTCTATATCTTTTCATCCTTCCATCATTGGTTTAAAGTCAGATGAAGGGGGATTAGCTTTTGTAGGGGGAAGATGTGACCGTTATTTTAGTGTGTGTGTGTGTGTGTGTGTGCAGGCATGTGTGCACTGACCAACGCAAGTCATGTGAATGAGATATACTTTATGTATGTGTATACTGTGTCTGGAACAGGTCTGTGGACAGTCAAAGTTTGTTTCACAACTCTTTTGAGATGTTTCTGTGTTTGTGTAGTCAAAGTGAATCCTTTTTACCGTTGCAAAGCTCAAGTGGCACAAATTCACGCTGACGACAGCAGCCACTCTCTTTAAAGGAATCGTTTTAGCAGCCACTTTCAAACCCGCCGGGGTTAGTCCTGGATACTTAAGTCCCACATTTAGGTGTGGAGTAACTCCTATGTAAATCCATTACATTATTTATTTTAGTTCATAAAAAATGTAGCATCATGTTGTTGTTGTTTTTTTCCCCCCTTATTATTCTATTTCCTGTGTGCATTCCACGTGTGCGCTCGAGTCAGAGTGGCAGATCCCTCCATGTTCCCACAGTGGTCTGCTTTTCTCGGCTGCCCTCTGGGAATCTCTTAATGAGCTCAAGACCTGTGTGCGCATGAAGGTGCAACTGTGGGCCCTCGAATGTGGCTGGCAATATGAGCAACAGAGCATGCAGCTCTTGAGTGTGGTTGCATGTGTAGTGTGTCACACTTAAAGTATCACTGAAGCTGGTGGGTAATGGTTTTATTTGAAATGTATAGAGGCAACCTTCATTATCTGTCACATTACACCAACATGTAATTGCATGTTTTTTTGTGTGTGCGCTCGTGTTCTCTTTGGACTGTGTGTTATGTGTACATGTTTCTCATTATGATGGCTTGAGACATGAGGCAAAGAGAGAATTATCATGACCGGCTTATCTGTCCCCCGATTTTCTTCACTCCGCTGACACAGTTCTCTTGTCTACAACTTGCCAAGGTAGACGTGCACATAGGTCAAATACCTGCACATGCCACGCGTACATACAGTAGAGACTCACCAGTAAATACTGAGTCTAACAACTGCACACTTACATACACACTTAACAATAGCAGCAGTGCATAAAATGTAAAGCAACCAGATAACATACCTTGTAGATGTTAATGAGCATATGTGCAAAAAAATACACTTGATGTTTGAGCCTCACACACCCATCACCCACACCTGCACACCTCTGCGAGCACACACCGACACACAGTATCCATGGGGAAAAAAAACTCAACACAGGGATGTCATGTCAGAATGAAATACAACATCAGTGTGTTTACTCTCTGCCCACATCCCAGCGTATCATGCTGTGCTTCCCTCACACACACAATTTACATGAACAAAATACCAACCAAACACAATGACACAACGCCCCCCAACAGCTGATAAGACTTAATTGCCTCAGCTCCTTATTATCAAGCACACCACAGAGTCTTAAAATGTTTAAATGTAATCCTTTACGGCCATTACAAGAATATAAAACACTTTATTTAGTGTCTGGGCTTTAAATACCAGAATAAAACACAGACACAGTGGGATAACACTCACCACCAGGAGCTAAAAGGATTCGTTGTTGCATTAAAAAGAGGTATTACCACTTATTATCCAAAGCCTTAATGGTGTGTCGGGCTTCTGTTTGTTTAGTAAAGCTACATTCATCACACTGTAATAAAACCCTTTTTCTCATCAACAACTTTTTCCATGTGCTTGTCTGAATGAGAACATAGAGTGGTGTTATCGTACATCAACATGGAGGTCATTTGTGACTAGAAGGTCTGACAGAAGACAAAAAAAGACATTATAGTCCGGTCCATATTCAAAGGCCCGACCATAGTATCAAGAGAAGAATTAATAAAAAACCCAAATTTTGTAGCTTCTCTCATTAAAGAGATAGTTGAGGTGGTGGTGGATTTTTCGCTAAGACGGGAATGATGTCAGGCTTAGGTTAGATTTCCATTTTGAGTTTTATTACATATTTTCCCGAAGTGGAGTTGTGTGTATCCATTTGCCCAGATTCAAGAGGCACCACAGGCTATGGCCCTGAAAATGTTCTTTGAGCATGCTGAAAAGCCAGAGCTGTGGCCAAAAAATGATGAGAATGTCATGTGACCTTTACTTGGCAGTGGCTTTTCCGATATGGTGCGGCTCCTCTTGTCCAGTGCATATTTCGTTTTTTAAAGAAGCTCACAAGTTTAACTCGGCTAGTGTATTGTCATAATTAATAAAGTGCGAACACTGTGCATAATTCAGCGGAATCCAAAGCGTGTCTAACTGATATTGGCATTGTAGCTGACAGGACACTCCATCATTTATTCATAAATTGAACTTCAGATGCCGATTTAAGTGACTGGTGTCTTACGCCTCGATTAAATCCATCAGAAAGTTGAATTCCCAAACGTGTCGTCACTTTGTATTCGTGTTTGTGCTCGTCTATGCATGTGTGTCTGTTTACCCACGCGCAAGCGCGCGTATGTGTGTGTGTGTAATGATTGCTGCATTGTTTCCCTGTTCGATTGTTGTGCGCCTGTGCTTGCGTGTGTGCACATGGACAAACTGGGTTGTTTTCCTCTTTCCTGCAAAAGAAATGGGCTTCAGAAATGTCAAGTAGCCTCACTCGGCCCATTAATCCCTGTACTTGACTGCTGGTGGTCTGCAGAGATATTTAGCATGTTACGTGACAAGTTTACCTGATGCACTCACCCACGCGGGCGCACGCGCACACTGAGCAAACTCACCCAAGGACATGACTTCAGACAAGGACCGAAGTCTCTAGTTGTCTGTCTTTTATCCAGCTTTCTCATTCTCTTTAAGGCTTTGTACACTCTTGTTTGTTGCAAATGTTTCTGGGGAGACGGGATTATGTGAATTGTGGTTCCCTGATCCCCTCCTCCAATAAAAACCCAGCCAAACCTGAAGGGCATCCTCTCAGTTCAGTCTTTTTATCTAGATATGAATGTGCCTCTGTCAGAAAAGATTGCTATGTTTTATTTTGTTCTCAAACAATGTAAGACATTGATAGAGGGAATAAACTGCACTTTTACCGTAAGAATAATGTAGAATCATTTCATCACAGTTTATCATATCAGTCCACATTATTATATCAGGAATAAGCATTGGCATTTTGAAATACTAGTAAAACTGACGTTGGAGTTAAAAAGAAAGCTAAAACGAGCATTGTAAAACCACTACTTAACAAGTCATTCCTATCATATAAAAAAGTAAAAAAAAAATAAAAAAAAATGCTATATGATATACACTGACTTATATATGTTTTTACTGCGTGAAGAACCACATTTATTTGAAAGTTAGTGCACAGTGAGTCTACACATGATGTAAATCACCTGCCACTGCCAGCAGTGCTATTTTCTGTGCACCTTTAAATCTGTTTCGCCGAAAGCCTTGTCATCTTTGTTGACTGCAATACGTCTTCTGAACATCAGTTCAGTCGGAGAGGCCGAAAGGCATTATGTGGCTCCAAACTATTGCTCACAGTGACTTTTTTTTGTGTGTGATAGGTTATTGACTCCATTGTGCTTCATAAAAGACCACGACTCAAATCGGCCCGAGAGACCCGCCTGAATAAAAGATCTCAACATGGACCTGGTATCATGAGCAAATTAAGCACCCAGGGTCTCTTCCGTTCCGTCCATTGCGCTGCTTAATATGTCAATGTTGGCAATGTTGTGGCTCAGAGCCAAATGCCAAAACCCCATTTAACACTTGGAGTAATGATGGGTGACGTTCCAATGATTTTATATGGTCCATTTAAGCCATAACAAAAAAAAAAAAAAAAGACAGAGCTGATGCACTGTGATTATTCTAAAAAAGACATACAGTATATATTGTTTTCCTCTTTTGGGGCTCTGTGGAATCAGGCCATTGAAATGTTTTGCAGTTTGTTTTTTGTTTTTTCCTTCAAACTTTGTTTATCTGGGAACGTCTTCTGAACATCAGTTCAGTCGGAGAGGCCGAAAGGCATTATGTGGCTCCAAACTATTGCTCACAGTGACTTTTTTTTGTGTGTGATAGGTTATTGACTCCATTGTGCTTCATAAAAGACCACGACTCAAATCGGCCCGAGAGACCCGCCTGAATAAAAGATCTCAACATGGACCTGGTATCATGAGCAAATTAAGCACCCAGGGTCTCTTCCGTTCCGTCCATTGCGCTGCTTAATATGTCAATGTTGGCAATGTTGTGGCTCAGAGCCAAATGCCAAAACCCCATTTAACCCTTGGAGTAATGATGGGTGACGTTCCAATGATTTTATATGGTCCATTTAAGCCATAACAAAAAAAAAAAAAAGACAGAGCCGATGCACTGTGATTATTCTAAAAAAGACATACAGTATATATTGTTTTCCTCTTTTGGGGCTCTGTGGAATCAGGCGATTGAAATGTTTTGCAGTTTGTTTTTTGTTTTTTCCTTCAAACTTTGTTTATCTGGGAAAAGTCTTCCAGCACTGCCCCACTTCACATGGGTGAACGCGCACTTTTCTCAGCGGGGAACGTCTGAAGCAGTTTGCCTCGCTGTTTTGCTACTTCTTTTTATTTTTTTGCCAACTCGAGGGATCAAAGTGATGTTCGTCTTCTCACGGCTTTTTCTTTCCTCCCATTTTAGGTCACCATAACCAAAAGCGACAGAGGACTTGACAGCAGCTCTCCCGATTATGCACGGCGAAGGGGTGAGTAACCTTTTTCGTACAAATCTATACCCTCGACGGGAAAAAAAACTTGAAAGTGCGGGTGACTGCTGACTCTTGAAATCTCTGGGAATGTCTGAAATTCACGATTCTGGGTTGTCTTGCCTGGCGGAGTGTGACGTTGTCTTGACTATGAAAGGAACGTCGTCTTTTGCCAAAGCACCCAGTCCTCTGGCCAAGGTCCTGCCGTATCTGAACATCTAACGCTGCGTGATTTAGATTTTGACTTTGACGAAGACTTTTTGGACAAAACAGTATATCACAGGACTTTCTCCTTGACATGGTGAAAAGGGGGAAAGTCCTTGAGGATTAAAAATGTGGTTGGGCTTTTTACCCGGCAGCATTGCAAACTCTTGAGTCACCGTGCCAGCCTGAAAATTCGGCACAAACGAAATGCTCTGAGTCCGTAGAATGATTTATATATTATGTATCAGAGATAAGAATGCTTCTTAAATTTTTTCTCCTGAGATAAGAGGGACATACAGCCGCGTTTCATTTTGTGCAAGAGCAAGTGCTTTGGAAAAGTTTGCATCTACATCATCACTTTTACTGCATTTTTATGACAGATTATTTCTATCTTATTAGTTCAATTAAAGTTTTATGCAAATGGCTCCGCTTTCAGGGCAATTTCAGTTTGCTCCTTCCTAATTTAAGATTCAGGCTATATTCTGTATAAATTAATGCAGGAAAAAGAAAAATTAATGCAACAAGAGGAATATTGTCATTTCTCAAATAATTGAAATGAATTATTGTTTTTGCTTGGCTGAAGTCCAAATAGTTTCTGAAGGATAAGGAAGTTTGATATGGTTTTGTTGTGTCCCTGTGATTGACTCACAGTGCGCGGAGTGCTAGTATCTAGTAGCTCTAGTTTTGGGTTCTTGTGCCAATTGTTTACCAGCTCATTCTGTACTGTAGTGCAGGTGGCACCCCATAAATACTTCTTGATAATCTTTTGTGGCAGCACGCTTCACGACGAGAGACGCATCGCGTGCCGTTGCGCCAACTCTGGTGTCAGGCGGCTGCTGCTTATTTCACTCGCCGCACCTTCGGGCGCTCGATATGAAAGCACCCACTTACATTCACTTAAGGTTTATTCCGCTTCGCACCATATTTTCTTATTCTGACATTCGAAGCCTCGGGGTGCAGGATTTTATTTTTTATTTTTTGAGAGAGAGAAATGTTCCATCTGAGGGGAATAAGTAATTGTATCTGGTTTCCATTGTGCGGCGGCAAAGGGAGAAGATGGATATTTGTTCCTGCCAGAGAGAGAGAGAGAGAGAGAGAGAGAGAGCGAGAGAGAGAGTCAGGCGTGAAGAAACAGAATAGGAGAGTAGAGGACAAGAAATGTCTGGGTTAGCGAGAGAAGGGAGGAGCGATTGCGCATAAACGAGTGGCAGACTCGAAGTATGAGCATCAAGTATATCCACATTCTGCTTAAGCACACTGCTGATTCAGCAGGGATGATCAGACACTCTTGTCTCGCCTCGCACACACACACACACACAGACACATCCTCTGTCTCTATCGCTTCTGTCTCTTCGTCTCTAGCTCATCTCTCTCTTCCCCCCCCTCACCCCTTTTCTCGTCCTCCTTCTTATCCTCTTCTGTCTCTCTCTGTTTACGGATGCAAAGCTTATATAGGACATGAGACGGCATATACTCCGGAATTTAAATGGATACGCTGCAGGGCAAAAGTTCTCTGCAGAAACTCCAGAGGGGCCGCCCTAATGCTTTTTTTTTTTGTATCCATTCCAAACTCATGTTCATCCATCATCTAATGATCAGCCTTGTGTCGCGTTGAGTATGGCAAAATAAACTGAAAATAGAAGATTGAAAATGAATGAACCCCGTTGTAACGGTGTAAATTGCATATATTTCGGATTTGAGACGTTTATTTTTTTTCTCTTCAATTTAAAAATGTTTAGCCGCTGACAGTTTTTTCTTCCGTGCTAAGCGATCACATTTTCATTCAAATGCGCCTCAGTGCCTCCACTGCACCGTTCACACAGTCGGACATACACTGCTCATCGTGACAGTTTTCAGTGCTGCGCGGTCTGTTGGCTTGTTCAAGCCGTCATATTGATTTCCGTATAAAAGTCGGCATATTGACTATGAGCACTGTTTATGAATAATAGATCAGCAGGCATTTATTGTTATTTGATTTATACCGCGAATCACGGCTGATAGCTGTATTTTCTTTATCCGGTGCCTTTATCGGGTCAAATCTTCTGTTTGTCCAGTACTTTGCTCTGTGACCAAACTGAGATCGTGAAAGTGGTAAACGTTATATACTTACGTTATTATATAATGATAGATCTTATTGTTTCTGGAATGACCGTAGAGTTCAGTCGGACATACACTGCTCATCGTGACAGTTTTCAGTGCTGCGCGGTCTGTTGGCTTGTTCAAGCCGTCATATTGATTTCCGTATAAAAGTCGGCATATTGACTATGAGCACTGTTTATGAATAATAGATCAGCAGGCATTTATTGTTATTTGATTTATACCGCGAATCACGGCTGATAGCTGTATTTTCTTTATCCGGTGCCTTTATCGGATCAAATCTTCTGTTTGTCCAGTACTTTGCTCTGTGACCAAACTGAGATTGTGAAAGTGGTAAACGTTATATACTTACGTTATTATATAATGATAGATCTTATTGTTTCTGGAATGACCGTAGAGTTCAAGACTTGTTGTAACTACCGCACAATATTATTCCTTCTGGCTATTCCACCTTTTCTTCGTCTTTCGTCAGGCTTGTCCTTGTTCCGACAAGTTTCCGACATAATCTTTTCATCCGTACCGTTTTGCTTTATGCTCTCTCTGACCTTCTACCTCTCACAATCCTTCTCCTATTCCCCCCCCCCCCCCCATTGTTACTGTCCATCCTTAGTGCCGTGATCCCCTCCATCCCTCTGTGCTCTGCCACCAACCTCTTTCCTCTGTCTTCTAATCATCTCTCTTTTTTTGTAATTTCCCTGGCAGAGAGCTCCTATGCTGGTCCCTTTAGTCACAGGCTTTTAATTAGGGGAAAGCAGATTAGGAAGGCCACTCTCTACCCTGCTAATGGTGCGCGAACACGCGTTAACATACCTAAGCACACTTAGAAACACACACACACATACACACACACACACACACACACACACACACACACTCACACACACTCAAAGCCACCTATTTACATGCAGTAGCACATTAAGAGCATGTTTATCTTGTTATTCATGCACATACATTAACATATATGGGCAGCCAACAGGTACTGTTCTGTTTTGAACTATTTATTATTAGTATTATCTCTCTCTCACTCACACACACGCACACGCACACAGAAAAACACAGTTTGTCAAACGTCTTCTACGAAACATTGCGAGCCTGAGTAATGTCAAGCTATTCATGTTTTAGATGCATGCACGTTGTGTCATTTGCTATGATAGTAGTGCGTGTGTTGGTGTTTGTGATGGTGCATAACGAAAAACATATCAATGTGGTTGTCACGGAGTTTCTTATCTTTCTATTGTTTTAATGTATTTCAATTTAGATGACAATATATACAGTATGTACGTCTTATCCCTACAATATCATCTGAATAATTTATGCAGATACATATATTTTGTCATATATTTTGAGTCATTGCTGTTTCCTTCACGGCAGGTCAGACCCATCAGCGCCCTCCTGACACAACTGTTGAGGCTTTTTGGTTCTTTAGAGGATTTAAAACTAAGTCTAAATGATCCAGTTTAGGCAGTGTGATGACTTATTCAGAACCAATATGGTGGATTGACAAGCAGAATGACAACAAGAGTTATTTTTTGCTACAGCGTCATTCTTAAGTGAAAGCTTAAAATAATCCTACTCAATCAGGTAAAAAGCCAGGAGTGAAATTGCAGATGTATGACTCATAGAAAGTGGTTCTTTAATTGATGTGTGGGAGGAACAAGGCTGTACAAAGCTTTCATAACCTCAACATTTAAATTAAAATTTAGTTATTCTAAATGTGAACATTAGATGTATGTCTTGTGATATTCACAGTTCCGTTTTTCTCAATTTGCGGGGTAGATAAAATGCCTTTCTTCAGGTTTCCACATGTTCAGCGTGCAGTATAATAAAAAAACAAACAAAAAAAAAAAACATTTTATATTTAATCAAGAAGGAATGGTGGGTCGAATCCACACGGCCACTATGGAGCAAGCAAAACTCAAAAATTCAGTTGAATCCACGCAGGACAGAAGAAGATTCACATCTGATAAGGAAGTTCACTCTGTAACCAATCTAGCACTTTTGCTGTAGTTACTGTAGATTGCAGATACAGCTTTATTTAGACTAGATGAATTTTGTGTTGCTTCTCTCCAGCACCGACCGGACAGAATATAAACATAGCTCTGCAGGGGGGAAGTGTGTGTGTGCGTGCGTGCGTGCGTGCGTGCGTGCGTGCGTGCGTGCGTGCGTGCGTGCGTTTTAACATCCTGAGTTGATCATCAAACTCTTGTTATCGTCCCAGCACTCCAGCCGAGTGCATGCGTCTTATTGTTTGCATGGGCCAAATTGGAATGCCAGAAGCATATTAAGTCCTTTATCTGTGTGTGTGTGTGTGTGTGTGTTTGTGTGTGTGTATTCGGCTGGCACACGCTGAACTTCTGCACATGATTTGTGTGTGTTATTCCTTTCTAATGGTGGAGTGAATAAACATGAATTTGTCCTTTCCTGTTTCCTGCCCAGCAGGCAGCTTCTGTGATACGCAACATCAGCAGCTGTTCTTTCTGCCACAGAACAACAAATCCAGACTTGATCATGACACACACTTCTGGGGGTTGTTTTAGTTTTCGGCTCGAACGAGATCACATTGTGACAAGCCTCTTTTCAAAATGTAGGAAATTGGACCTGAAGACAGGCGTGGCAGTTTTCCAGTAAAGTATATGTACTGCATGTTTGCATACATATTGTTTGTATCCTATAACTGCCTCGCCTTATCTCCACGAACCAGCCGTCTCCAAGACTTCCCTCAAGTTTTCTTGAGTTGCACTTTAAACCTTTGCTAATTTCCTTCAGCTTCTCTAACCTTTCCTTCTGTTCCATGTAACCACCCACACAATCCTCCAGAGGCTACATCAGTGCGTCTGTTTATCATTATACAGGCTGTGAATCACACTGAGTGAGTGGTTGGCATTTTAACAATGCAGAAATAACGCCGGTTTCTTTTGTCGTGATGACCGAAGTGATGCACAATATGCGTCTCGTTTTTTTTTTTACTTTTACGCCAGCCGTGATTCATCTTCCTCGATTTGATTTAAACTCACTCGTGACTCATAAAATAGAGACGCTTTCCCACGTGAATTCAATTGTCGCGTCTGCTTCTACATTTTAGAAATTGCTGTTTCTTTTACAGTCTGTTCGAAGATCATCGTCATTTTCTTGACAATAAATCGGAAGACTTGGGTAGAGGAGCGGTTGTTTGGCTTTCAGGTCTCAGTGCTGTCTTTTATGAGTGTTGGTGTTGTGTTCCAAAAGCAAAGGAATTCTTTTCAGGCTCTTCTTTGCTCATGCTTTGGTTACAGCCTTGAAGTGTGGCATATTTGGTTACGTTTGCACTGATTTAAAAATCAGAGTTTTCTTTGTGAGGTCCTTCACAGTTAACCCTCCTCTTCACATCTTTGTCCCCTGGTAAGTATTCGTATTGGTAAGCTGCAGTTAATCTCACACGTGACCACAGTTTTTGCCGAGTTCAAATTGGTCAGTCCAATTGCGTTGGAGGGGTTTTTTGGTGTGTGTTCATTGTTGGCGTGTTTAACATAATGTTTAAGTGGAAAAAACGAGACGATGGAAGCACGTGGTTCAAAGGGGGGGGGGGGTTACACTATCCACTTTGAAACCACTGGAACGTTGGTGCGTTTTTGGCCAGGTAGAGGAAGAATGGTTCCGTGTGGACAAAACATTTTCAGCCAACAGATCATCTGTGGGGGTGGTAGTAGAATGTAAATATCTAGATACGGCTCATTATGCCGATGATGCGTCCTGTCAGTAAGAATAAATTACCACTTTTACTTCAGACCAGGTTTGACAGAAAAATGACAACTGCAATGTTGTGAAAGTAGAAAAAAAACAAAGTGTTGTGCCGGGTGAACGATATGGCATTTTATCTACAGTATATCTCTCTGTCAGCCGTGACATTGTTTTCACCGACCATTTAGCCTCTGCCTCAGTCGTCCGGTTGGTTCGTCGCTTTCAACAAACGTACAAATATTGAAATTTGACACTTTAAAGTTTCGACCTTGAGATCTGGCATTTTAATCAAAGGTTGTCAAGAGTTCATAAATATTCATATGCAAATGCCATCAGCAGTAGGGAAAATACTACTGTGCATGTTTCTCACAGCAAACAACGCAGAGGGCTTAATTGTGTGAGATTGTGTGACGTTTTGTTGAGGGCCATTCTGTCTGTGAATGTCAGTCTCCATGCCTTCCATTCCTCAGGAAGGTCAGCAGTACTCTCGGAAAGAAAAGGCAGTCAAGGCCTTATTTTTGACTTACACATTACTCATCACACATTCTCATGCAGTTAACCTAGTCTAGACCTTTAGAGGAAAGTGACCGTTATGGACAGTGATTGTGGGCCACAGCTTTCTTTGCCGGATGACTCTGGGATGTGGTTTCAGTTTGTCCGGGAATTGATGCTGTTAGGGACAAGAGAAGATGAGAAGATGTGCACCTTTTATCCACACTGCTCTTCTGGTGCACCGGCGCACCTGGCCGTCCCTATGCTCACCAGCCCTGTGGATCGACGCTCCACGAGCCAATCAGAACCACCCGCACAGACACTTCAGTCTGCCTCCTCACCATGTGGATTGAAACCGCTGGTGGCCGAGCTCTCTGCTGCTGCTGATTTGGCTAATGCCTATTAGCAACTGCATTGGAAGTAACTCGGCCTATGTTGATAGGCCTGTAGTCATTATTTAGGGTCCAGTTGGCCACATTAAACTGTGTTGAACTCGATTGCTTACGAAACCTCTCCTGTGGGCAATTGAATTAAAAAAAAAACGTTTCTCTGTACGTCTACCTACAGCTTGCTCTGGAGAAATTGCGTCTGTGCAAGAGAATACATTGGGATTGGGGTTCCATGTTGTGACCTTGAACTGTAGCACATGTCCCGAATCCAAATTGGGGTTAACTGTCCAGGGGATTGCTGTGAAAGACAGATAGACAGGCAGAAATTACAAGACACCCACCCACCTGCTTCTTTAGCGCAGGCAGAATTATCGAACTAAATTCCCAATTCAATCGCCTGATCAGGCTCATTGTTTTCATTAGTACACAAATTCCACAATGTGTTTCCATAGTGTAAGTTTTATGTGGGTTGTTTTAAGGGAACATTAAAAATATACACTGTTTGGTGGTTATTGGTAAAAGCCCAACAGTGGATGGATTGATTCAACGTTTGCCTCCTAGTGTGCACATGCATGGGTGTGCGCTTGTGTGTTTGTTTGTGTGTGTGTGTGTGTGTGTTTGTGTGTTAATTAGTGTTTATAGTGTTGCTCCCCAGCCAGTAAAGCTAGAGCAGCAGTAAAACCACCTAATTGCCCTCGCAGACCCTTGAGATTGTGGAAAAGGAGGTAAAAGGTGCAGAGTGAATGACCAAGAGATTGAAAAGTAATGATTAGGTTTGATTGATGATTGGTGCTTAAAAATACTTAAAAAATGATAGTCACCACACTACTGCTACCACTTAAAATGACACCACACCAATCACTCTGTAGTGTGATAGTTAAAGTAATTCTAGCCTAATACATGCAATAAAGGCCAAGAGGAGTGGAGGAGGTTTTGGTGCACGTACAGGAGTGTTAACTTTAAACAGTCTTTTAATACAGTTGATTTTGTACACTTCATGCAATGCAGATGGGAATTGTTGAGTAACATGATTATAGATGTGGAATGTAGCTTTGTAGCTTCTTTTTTAAAATCAGCTTGGATATTTACTATTGAATGACATTTAATTAAACTGGCCTAACTGTCATCCTCTGAAAAGAAAAAAAAAAGATTTAAATGGAGATTTTCTTTTTTGCACTCATACTGCCACTTTTGCTTGTTTATGTATCACAGATTGACATAATAATGAATAATCTGGGCACAGGCAGCTTCACAGGCTTCATCTGGCTCCCGAAGACAGCGACAGCAGCACCCCCCCCAACCCCTCCACCCCGACTAGCACCTGGCTTCACCTCTCAGACCTCATTACACCAAACAAACCTTCACACACTTCACATTCTCCGACTCTTTTTATTCATCTATTTCATTTTCCTTTCATCATCTTTCTCAAAACAGGATGTGTATTATGAACATTTTTGGGGACCTTCAGCTCCAGTCTCAAAAACGCACAGACATGTGGGTTGAAATTCTCATTAAGTCGAAAATCCGATGCTCTTTCACACCACTTGATTTTTTATTTCCCACGTAGACTTACATTTTGACTTGAACCTGAGGACCTTACCAGACCATAGGCTTTTCAGCGGCATTTTACAGTTAAAACATAATTAAGTATCCTATGAACACCAGTCATGCAATGTTTACCGGTACTTAAGAACAACTTTTATACTCCTTTGTTGTCCACGACAACTGCAGTTTACACACGTGAGATGCCGCAATGCTGGCCTTAAAGCTAAAATGAGTCTACCCTAAATTGTTCTTTTCAAGGGTGGAATGTCGGCCATGCACACCAGTTTGGAATGCGCGTGAAATCCAAAATACCTCATCGCGTATCGCGCCACATGTCTGGAATTTTACAGTAATACAATGTGACATTCCCTAGAACGGGGGAGAGGGGAAGTGGTGATGGACAAATCTTTGTCAGGGCCGATGGTTATCCGAACGGTTGTTTTTTAATTCATCGTTTTAAAATCACGATTTGGTCTCTCTTTAGCACCCCTCTCTGCCCCCATGTTTTTTTTTTTTAGCACCCATACCTCTACCACGCTATTTTCAATTAGTGAAGGAACGGAAGTGAAACATGCCAACGCCGGTTGAACAGGGGTAGGCTTCCGCATGCTGGATATGGGCAGAGAATAGAGAAATGACTGGTGGCAGCTTCGTGATGAAACAGACAGTGCTCCTCTCTCCTGTGTGGACCAAAACAGAGGCTCATCCTCATTCCTCCCCTTTTCATTATATCCAACGCGGCTGTCTGTCTCTCGTCATCGCTACTGCCCCTTCAACACTCCTTTACCAGTCTGCCTCTGCCTCTGATCTCACTCAAACTCTTTTCCCTTATGTCAACAGCCCCCACCCACCCACCCACCCACCCACCCCCACCAAGCATGGGCTCTTTAGATTTTTTAATGAGCCTATATTTAGCCTTGGCAGGAAAGGAGGAATGTTTCTGCAGCATTTTACCGGGTGCTGCATTACTCCTGTCACCTTAGGCATTTTCCCCCATCTGCCCCATGCAGTCAATACTCAAGAGTCTCATCTTAACCGTGTGTCACTCTTTCCGTCCAACTTTCTTTTCATCTTAGAGATGTATTATGAGATATTAGATGCATTAGTAAAGAGAGCGAGGAGGCAAATACGGCCTTATCCAAATAATAACCTGTTTTTTCCATTAGGAATCCACTCTTCCTGTCTCAGGTTTCTTGTTTCACTCATGTGTTGTCTGTGTGTGTGTGAGTCATGTGCGTGTGTGTGTGTGTGTGTGTGTGTGTGCAGTAACCCCCTGCATTAAGCACGAGCATCCATATTTTAAATGTCCAGCAGAGGTTTCACCATCTCTAAAAAGAGAAAGGGTAGCAGAGTGCACGTTAAGTAGAGCTGTTCTTCTTTGGCAAGTATTAGAGTATCTCCTTAGCTTAAGTGTCCTTGAGCAGAACTCTGCCAGTGGGCTGACTTTACATTGGCTGACCCTGCCATGCCTCATTCAGAGAGTATGCGTGAATTATCATTCACTGGAGCACCTTTTCCTTTGTTTTATGTTTGACTTTACAAGCGGTAATGGTGTATGCGACAGCTTTCACACTTATAATAGGGTGACAGTAGTTGCTCTTTAATAGGGCATTGGCGTCGGCGGCCTCCTTTGCGTGATGAGCTGAGAGTTTGCAGGCATTGACACCTGCGGGAAAATATTGAATTCAACTATGGATTTGAGCTATTTGAGAAGCAGCTTGGAAATAGCGTGGCAATGACTGCTAAGGAACATGTGGTCTTAATGGACTGTTGCACTGTTTCATATACTCACTTTCACAACAGAAACAGAGAGGCCACATAAAGAACGGCTGTATTGTGAATTGAGCTATACGGCAATACTGTATACGTGAGAACAGAGAGCAGGAGAGAAGCAGGAGATAAAGGACCAGCTCACCCCCCAGGCAGAATCCAGTGCAATTCAGTGGCATCATAAGTGTGGTAATATTATGTCATCGAGCCTCATTTAGTGAGTTCTCAAGAAAATTGCTGGTTTCACAAGAGTGGAGTTGCCGGAGGAGATGTGTCCTCCGTTTCACACATGGACCATGCACAGTCAAGCCCCTGGGTTCTGACATTGTCTTGTGTCTACAAAATATCCGCACATTTAATCTCAGCCAGCTGTGTGTTCACTGCATTTTGTAGTGCCCAGACTGAATTATATTGCTATTTTACAGTTTACATGTTCTATGACTTCCTTATTCAGGAAAAAAAGCAAAGTGACCGTGTGGCTGTGGCTATTTGGTGTTGCTGTCGTGTATGTCGAGTGCTTGGACATACTTTCATCATAACTATACTCATAAAATGCAGAAATCAAAGGGCAGTGCGTGTTTTGCCGACCATACCCCGCGGACATTTCTGACAAAGCCTGCGCTGCAAAAAGTCACGACCCCATCAAGGAAACTGTTGCCACTTCAATTGGGCAGTGTTCCTCCGGCACACACGTACTGCCAAATTAGTGCTGGGTGGAAGCTGGAGGAATACAATACCTGGAAACACACACACGCACACACACACGCACGCACTACCAAAATTGTAAAAAAAAAAAAAAGAATAGATTATGATGCATCAAGAGAGAACAAATGTGCTGAGGTAGGGCAAGGCAGAAAATACATGGTGACACACACACGCGCACACACAGACCCACATGCACATAAAGCTTTTCTCAGTTGTTAAAACTGTTATCCTGTGTTGGTGGGGGATCAGTGCTGTACCATTAAACTTTAAGGGGGGGGGGGAGGTTGCTGTCAGGAAACCGTTCTTTTATCACCTTTATACACTACATGAACACGTCTGCATACGTCTGACTTGGTTCCCTTTCCTTCACAGCTCAATCCTCAGCTCTCCTTTACCTCTCACCCTGAGTTCACCTTTGACTTCCTCGACTCATGTACATTTTTGTCCGATATCATAGTTTTAGGTTTCATTTGTGTGCCACCGTTTTTTCAAATTGGCTTTAGATATTTGCCACCACTCGCCATCCTTCAAACTACAGAACGGTATACTGTATTTGTCTTAAATACAGGATGTGATGCATATAAATCCAAAAATAGGACTCAAGCAAGCTCACATATTAACAGTATGAATTGGTTTCGTTTCTATGAAATATATAGGAAAATTCCCCTGTGAGTTCACTGATAAAGGTTTTGCCTTAGGTTATAATTACAGTAAATTCATACTACATTTGCTTTTCTGCTCACTCTTATTCTCTCCAAGGCCCCCTTTTTTTCCCATACTTTTCATTCTATCAAGAAGGCATGGGTTCCTCTTATCCTGCATGATTGTGGTATGTGAGTATGACTCATGTGTTTTTTTGCGTGTGCGTGCATGTGTGTCATGTCTTCATGTGGAAGAATGCTATGGTGATTGGGATCACAGGTGATCAGGAAACGGGGAACTCCAGGAAATTCCTGAGGGCATGGGATAGAGCAGCTGCAGGAATGTGCAAGACTGTCAAAACTCAAAGGGAAGATCATGCGCAAAAGGGAATGATTAGTTCTGGACACTTGGGAAATGAAAGCCTTCGCTGTTGTCTTTAATTGTCAAAATTGTAATGACTGTTGAAGGGTGTGTTCTAATTTTTACTCCAAAAATGTGTCATTTAGACTGATGGGCAGGCGAGCCGGCATCCTTCGACTCTACAAAAAGCAACAACAACA
The DNA here is from genome assembly GCA_016785305.1 of Colistium nudipinnis. Taxonomy (NCBI): domain Eukaryota; kingdom Metazoa; phylum Chordata; class Actinopteri; order Pleuronectiformes; family Rhombosoleidae; genus Colistium; species Colistium nudipinnis. Next base: position 140,424 of record JAFBJU010000522.1, on the reverse strand, counting down.
AATATCAATACACAGCACAATCCGTTGTCAATCCGTGACCTTGATTTGTACAATAATGTCTTCTGAAATAATGTTCTGCGGTCGAATGCTTTGCAGCACTGAAATGACTGCAGTCACAGGTGTAAGAAGAATCATGCTGCAGAAACGGATGGGAGAGAGAACGATGCATTGGAATGCTTAAGTATGGAGGTTGGTTTGGGGGGTGGGAGTGGGGGGGGGGGGCACTGAATTTACCTGCTTACTGCAAGGGAGGGAGCATACTAATGAGGCAGCCACATGATGTGTGCGGGGAGATACAGGGAAACAGGAGAAGACGAAGAGGGGGAAGGGAGTTAATGACGGTGCCGAAAAGGAGATAAATGCTATGAGAAAGTTGATAACGAGCGTTCCTCACTTTGGAGTGGAGGGAAGAGTAAAACGAGGAGAAACGGGTAGAAGAGGAGAAGCAAATGCCTTGTCGAACTGACCTCCCCTTAAAATGATCCATAGGTCGTTTGTGCTGGCGGCTTACTGGGACATTTTTCACTGGGACATCGCCGTGGGTCGCGTGAGACAGCATCGCTCCTTCCAGACAACGTCGAAATGTTAGTGCATGCCGGTGACAAAGCCCTGTCGCAGCCGTCGTGATGAGGATTTGGTCAGTTGTCGTTATCAAGCCATTATTCACTGTGGGCGGGTTGATGAGTGGGTCGACAAAACATCTGTCTTCAAGAGGATGACTTTCACCATAACTATGTATGTTATATGTTCCACGTGATCATTATTATGATCACCGTGAAGTATGTGTTCTCTTTTTTTGAAATACAGATTTCTACCCAAACAATGATATTTCTCTAAATCTAGTCAGGTCCTCAGGGAAAGTTTTTTTTTTAGTATGATATATATATATATATATATATATGTATATATATATACATATATATATAATAAAAAAACACTGTACAACTCTGGAAAGTGGGTGCTTTGAGGAGCAAGAGAAGAAAGTGAACGATGATTGGTGCACAAGTAGCCGGCAGAACCTATACCAGCTGTCGCAAACTTTGACAGCCAATGTGAGGAGTGTGTGAGAAACAAGACAGTCGCAGGATGCACTCAACATGTGATGGCTGCATGTTAGATCTCTGTCAGCCTCCGCTGGGTTGCAGAAGGGGGGGGGAAGGTGGCTTAGTGGAATGGGACATGATGGCGCAGAGGGAGGCAATTAGTTGGAGAGAGGAAAGAAAGATGAGAGTGAAACATTGCAAGTGACAGAGTGACTGAAAATGAGGAGGGGGGGTGGTTAAACAGATAGGTATTCGATCATTAGAAAGGAAGACACAAATTAAAAGTTTATTCCAATGTAGTTACAGAGAATTGGCAATAGTCGTTTATTAGAAATCAAATTCTAGCTTGACTGGATGTTTTGTAGTCCCATCCCGCATCCAGGCACGCTGACATTTATATGTAGAATTTATTGTCCCATATTTTGATAACCACAGGGTAGACGAATGATGTTTGAGTCAATATTGCACTGACACCCATTACTCTGCGGCAATTGGTTGTTTTGACTCATTGTTGGTGATAATCAACAAATACAACCACTTGCTTCTGGTAGTTTTTGACACGTGCCCCCTGGTGATTTATTGCCGGGTTAATATTAAAGAAGTTGGTAACACAGTGTGTGGGATACTGTTTTAATGCTGCAGAGTTGTGAGCGGGCTATTTTTTTCTCTGTAGAAGGATTTATGATAAGATAAGAACTTAATTAATCTCACAATGGAGACATTCACATGTTACAGCAGCGGACAGTAGTAGCAAAAGTAAAATAATGCACGACAAGTATGTACAGAAATGGAAAGAATGTAAATATATAAATATGCACCTTTACTACTATTGCACATGGAATGGGGTGAGTGAAAAACAGTATTCCATATTACAGCACTTGGGTGTAGAGTCTAAAGGCAGTGGCAGTAGAGGACAATATGCTTTATTGTTCATTCTAGTTGTTTTCTATTACACCTTGTTCGTCCATCCCCTGTGGGTGTGTGTGACTTTGTGTTTGTGTGTTCCGTGTTTTTATACAACCTCTTGATTTGTATGTGTGTATGTGCCAAACTGTGCATATTACATGTGCACCTTTCACACTGCTGTACTCTATGGCCACGGTGAGAGTGGGAGACAATGATAGAGCCTAAAAGGAGGTTTTAAAAGGATCTGCTCAAATAGAAATATTTTTATATAAAAGGGAGAGTATAGAGTATTTCTAAGATGAGAGAGTGACTGACATTTAAAGAGGAGGAGTGAGGGAGACGGCCTACTCACACATATCAAGAGACACATGAGTCATCAAGATTTTCTTCTCTAAATGTCTGTTTTCTCTTATTTAATGCAAATCAAATCCAAACACTGAATCAGTGAAAGCAAGATTGGAATACATGTTCTGGTGATAGCTGAGAAGTGAAAAGGGGCAGAATTGGACACCGAAAAAAAGATGAGACAAGAAATGGCAAATAGAGAGGCTGACAAAAATTGTAACGAAACAAACGATAAAAGACGAGTGCAAAGCATGAGAGAGAAATAAATGTATGAGAGAAAAAAGTGACTAACTTGGTGCACTGCTCCGTCTTGATGTCAACACCCTGCAGCTCGACAAAAAGATGAGAGACCCCAGATAGTGTTAATCGATAATGGAACACAGAGAAGGAGTTGTGCTGTGGGATTTTTCTTTTCATGGGTTATTTAGGGTTTCAAATGAATTTACCCTGAAAGATTAGTATCTTTAACGGCAGGTCAAGTCAAAGGATTCTTTTTTTTTTTTTTTTTAACTCACAGTGCTCTCTGTACTCTGGTCTGACTGGGGACAGTTTAAAAAAAAAAAACACAAATTTAATTTAATTGTTGATTCACTGTAAATGATGAATATTTAGTCCCTGGCTTATATTAAGCACAAATAAGGAATAAAGGATTAGGTTTTAGGTTTTTAGGAAGATATGTTTGAAATTGGCCAAGGCTACGTTAAATTGGGTATTAAGGGTCAATAGTATAACTGATGCTAAATAAGGTCATTTCCCCAGTGCAGCCAATTTGAATTCAATGTTGTGCTGTGAAGGGAGTCATGGTCACCAAGAACAGCCTCAGTAGGGAGCTGTGACATCAAGCACCCCCCCCTGTCCTCGCAATAGCAGGTGGCAGATAAGACTAAGGCACGCTTTTGTGGCAAAAAAAAGAAAGAAAATTACATTCCCAAAAACCAAAGGAAAGTTACCAACACAAGTAGGAGGTGTGGAAGAGGCAAGCCAGAGCAAAGGCAGAGATAAATGAAAGATGAGCCATTGAACAAGGGCGAGCGGTTAATGGAAAATTCGAAGGTTTGGAGAGTAAAATAAAAGTTATGTCATTGACATTTCTTTTTGAAAACCTTTAATGCCTTAGATGCCGAAGAATAATTTTACAAACAAAACAAAAAAAGGACAAAAAGTCTATGTTTCGTAATCGATGGATTCTGACTTCCTGCTCTGTCTTTGTTACTGATAAGGTGTAGCGGATGCTTTAATATTGCTGCCATTGTTCAAGATAAACTCATTTGCAAAAGTGAAAAGAGTGGTGTAATCGCTATTCTACAGCTCAAGCACATTAAAACGTCTGGGGTTTTTTTTTCCCTCCAGGCTAACGACACGTTTGACTGCAGCAGTTGTGGAACAGTCAGTAGCGTTGCATAGTAAAGGATTTTCCTCCCCATCAAAAAAAGGCAGAGACACTAGTTGCCAATGAACAGGCGAAATGAAATTCTCGGTTGCGTTTCAGACGTGCCATGCCGTTTGCCTGATTGATAACCGAAAAAACAAACGGACATTTTCTCCAGTGCCAACTCCTGATATAGCTGGGAAAAAAATCCATCCGTAATGCCAGTGATGATTTGTAACGATTGGGCAAATAATGGTGTGACCAGTTTCTGTCGACCACATTTATTTCTTTGAGCTGTCATTGGGAGGATTTTTTTATTTTTTTTATTGGACAATTTGGCCCAACCTTTGTCACGTGTGCCTGGGAAAAGTGTCCACCTCCGGCTGGGTGTCCTGCCGCAGTGAAGAGCTCCCAGAGTTCCATGCCGTCTCTGCCATGTTCGCCGCTAATTGATATTAATACTATTATATATATATCGCTCATTGTACTTTGGGGTCCGGTCGGTGACCATCTTATTAGAGACGGTGCGCTCGGGGTCAACGGTGGTATCACGCACTCACAAGTCTGGGAAAGCGTCGACGCGCTGTTTGAAAGCCCACAGAAAGACGCAGCACCCTAAACACCTAACCTACAAACGCACAAGGCAAGACATAAACAAGCGCCCGCCCACGCACCCCCGCCCCGCGCGCACCACACACGCACGGGACATAAAAGCAGGCACGGCCGCTCTGTCTCTTGTGATGCTGCCGCTGTAATTGAATTCCTCCTTCCTCCGGTGCGTTGGACCTGGTTGTGTAAGTGGTGCTGCAGTCAGTGTGAAGGCCGGGGCTGGACTGGGCTTGAGAGTTTTCCTCCACCTATCTCCCTCTTCATCTCAGGCAGCGATCACCCTGACAAACTGAACCGTGCAGGGGTAGCACACTGCCACTGGAGAACACCAACAGCTCGCCGAGTGTGGGGACTGCCACAGGCTGCAGTGCAGCTTTTTTTGCGGATTAACCCCTTCCTTTTTTCCCCTCTGCCGCGTTTTTTTTTTTCACGGCACGGAAGGTTGTTTGACTATGGAAATGTGACAAATGCCGTGCCAAAGAATTTTACCGCTCGGTCTGCTTCCAGCCCTCAGACCTCTCCTCGACCGCTCTGTGTTTCTCCTCTTCCTCTGGCTCCCGCTCCTTCTCCTCCGACTCCTCATGTCTCTCCCTCTGCGCGGGAAGGTGAAAATTGAATGAGAGTGGATAAGCCCAGTGGAGGTCGCATCCGGGACGCCGAGGCCTTCGCGGTTATTAATTAGCTGGGATATTTCTATTGGCATACGGCAGCGAGAAGGGGGAGTCGCTAGAAGAGAGAGATGGAAATACACTCCAACACGCCGCAACAATCTGGTCCTGTGCAATAGCTGATTACACATATAGTTGAGTTCCATAGAAATGGAAGTGAGTTGGCATGAAAGGCAAGCTGAGGATAAGGCCGCTAAAATGTTAATCTAAGGCAGAGGAAATATCAAGGCAGATAGGGTTGGTATTAGATCTTAAATACTGAAGGTTTTAGGCTCTGAAAACGTCAGCAGCTTTCTCCTCTGTAGAGGACAACAACTCTGGTCAGCCAGCTTTTGAGCCGATTACAATAAATCCTCATAGTGATCTGAAAGCTTTACGGTACATAAAGTGCATTTAAATATCCACCCCAAAGATCGCAAGCCAGCGTCAAAGCATGGTCCACTAGTGTACGAAAAAGAACTTGGCAAGATCTTTTTTACATGTTCGAGTAAAGTTCACAGGAAACAACACCTCTGCATTTGCACCACGCGCATGTGGGCAGCACACTCCCGCGGAGCATCCGGGGAGCAGACTTAGGATTAGCTGACTCGTTCAAAGACACTTCCGCCACGGACATTAAGGGATGTGACCTTTCCGCCCCTAATCCGACTCGCTTACCTCCAAGTAAAGCTTCCCCCGGCGTTTTTAATTAGCAGCTAGTGCGAATCAAAGTCCGCCTATTCTTTGATCACAAAATGACTTTCCCCAACAATTTGTGCTAAAAGCCAGGAGGTTCCACTCCCCAACAACTCGCTTTTACAAGCCAGACGTGCTTTTAGGCAAGCGCTTATTCATCTCGGAGTGATAAAATATTCAATGAAAGAGATTTCGGAGTCAACTACGAGGGTGGAGCTTGAGTGAGAGGCGACAGCACGTTGCTATAGAAAAAAAAAACAACCACTCAAATTGAAACAGAGAAGCCACCGAACGGAGTGGTGACCGCGGCACACAGAGTGCAGAGAGCAGGCGGGACAGGGTAAACTTGATCTAGATCTGGGCAACGTGTGCGGAAAATCAAAAGCCAGCTCCAGCACTCAAAAAGAGACGGGCACGCAGTGTGTGACTCCCCGCACAAACCAACGACAAGAAAAGCATTTCCTGTCTCCACCGTACCCGTGATGGCACAAACAGCAATCACAGTACTACTTTAACAATGGCAAACCGACGCACTTAATGTGTTTGGATTCTCCGGTAATAATCCAGTCTGATTTCCAAATGTATTAACGGACGTTAAATCCTGAAAGATCAGGGACGACGAGCTCCTCCTCTAAGTGTCCCAGTGACGCAGATGATGTCTGTGTACACACGTTTGAGATGTGACCGAGGGGATCTGGGATTCATTTTGACACACATCGCTGTAACTGGAAGCTACGAGGTTCACGATGCCTTGAGTCACCGCTGCTGTTGATTGGTGGGACCACCTCGCGTCTCTCCTTTTACTGGCTGGCCTTTCTCAAAGGTTGCAGTGTCCCTTCCTCCGCTCGGTGAAGACACCCTATATAGTTCAGTTTGAGACATATGCTCTCTTTCTGGCCCTCCACCCGCTGTCACATTCATTCACCACTACCTTCCGCCCCTCTGACCCGTTTGACTTATGTCTTATGTTTGCTCTCACATTTGTCCTGTGCGTGGGTCTTCGCTGCAACTGCCCTCCTCCTTTTTCCTTTGCTCGCTCTCGGCTCCCTGCCGCAGACATTCCTCTTTCTCCCTGTTTGCATTTCCTAAATGTGGCCTTGGCTTGATTACCATTATCCAAATAATTAGCATCAAAGTATTTCGATCTTGTACCAGGATGTCAGTGTAGATAGACTGGGTGAAACAAAGTTGCGTTTTGTTGCACTAAAATTGGAGGGACATTTTTGTTAATATGTTTACGCTACATCACATTTAGTCGCTTGCAATTCCACATCCAAGACAGTGGCATGTCAGATCCCTGCCAACCCGCAGAGAGTGCAAACCGACTGAGACAGAAAAGTAGATGAACATCACAAATTACATTCATAATTTAGAATTTTATTTATTTATTTTTAATTTTATTGGGAGACAGGTTCAAACTCAGGCGACCATTTTGCAATGGTCTGAGTCGCCATATCTGGTTTAACAGAAGAATGTGCAAAACATAGTCTGTATTCACGTATTTCTTTTGGAGTCTACTCAACGCACCTACTTGCTCAGACTCACTCACTCACGCACACACACACGCGCACACATCATGCCGGGTCGATTGGAGTTGTAGATGAATAGTCATTGGTGTGAAGCAGCTGCATCGATTGGCAGAACAGCTTTTATTGATAAGGCCATAAAAGACGAGACATCTTAGTATTAATAACTCACCACAAAGCTCTCGTACGTATATAACACAGATATCATTAACTGTGGCACTGTTGTCACACTGGTAATGGCTATAATCAAGCTCCCTGCAGCAGTGTGCGTGCGTGTGTGTCTGTGTGTGTGTGTGTGTGTGTGTGTGTAGGTGGTTGTGTGTGTGTGTGTGTTTGTGGGTGTGTATCTGTGTACACGGTTGGTGATGGAGGAGTATGGAGCAGCCCTTTGAGCCTTGTTTTGACAGAGAATGGATAAAGCAGGACTGCATGCATGAGAGGAAAGGCTAATTTTGTCTGATATGGCGTTGGCTGACTTGAGTATAATTCTACTTTACAGCCTGTAGGGTCTCATTACATTGGTTTTAACTAGTGGGCCAAACAGACAGGGTTATTTGTGGCTGTCTGCATATGTAAGTGTACATAAGGTGTGTGTGTGTGTGTGTGTGTCTGTGTGTCTGTGTTTGTGTGTGTGCGTTTGTGTGTGCGGGTGCGAAGTTAATGTCTCGTCAAACAAACCTGCACATCTCAAACACTGGAATTATTGTATTGAGTTTTTAAAATTAATAATGGGCGGCAAATGTCTATTTATTTGGATAGATTTTAGATATAACTTGAAGTGAAAGTAATGCGAAATGAAAGTTATTGTTGATATGCAAAAGACCTTTGCAAAGGCGGATGATGACATACGTTTGCTATTGTCCACATGTAAAGTGTCTCTATTTATATTTAACAGAATATAGTTCCGTCAGCGAGAGTTTTTTTTTTTTTATGGTTATTTGACACCTATACAGACACACACATACCATCCATTATTTTGCTCTCACACACATTCATTCTTTCACACCCAAATGCGCTCATGGGTTTGCCGTTGGAGATGGATTTTCAGCAGAGACACTTCTATCCGACTGCTGCTGTAGGATTAAATATGTAAGAATTACCGCCAAATACAAAGAACATTGTTAATGCATTAGTGGGAGCGCGTGGGAAATATATGACAATCTCTATGTTTAGCAGCACTTGGTAAGACTATATCGAGAGCGAGAGGCTCTCACGACAGGCTTACTGTACTTCTGATACCGCATAGAAAAAACAGCTTCTTCGTAGGCCATCTAATTTCACTGTGTCTTTTTCAAGTGCCAAGGCTGTGCCAGAGACACGAGTGCGGTATTGACAACCATTTATCTCGTCAAATTGAGCTGAGAAAAGATCAAATCAGGAAGACTGTAATATTCTACGTTCAACGCTCAAAATAAAACCAACTATTGTGATAATACTGGTATATTGGACCGAAGAGAAATACTGATTTAATGGTTGCGGGTAATGGTCTTTGGTTATTTTTGGATTGGACAGCACAAATTATTCTTCACTCTTCCAGTTTAAGGTGTTATGTTTGCCATGAATTATAATGCCAGCCGTAACATATCAAATTCATGCCCCTAATGTGGTCCGAGGTCCTTCAATATTGCGCCCAACCATCTATTGCAACGAGTGCAGGCGCGTTACAGGTGACGTGTGGAGTTTTCTTCTTCTTAACCGGCAAAGGTGTTTTTTAACTTTCTTCTTGTCACTGTCGCGTGAATCCTCCATGTTTAAACCCTGCCCGACTGCAAGCTTGCAGTGTCCTCCCCTGCCCTTGCTGGCGCATTGCATCAAATCTTGGCATGTGATTGCCACCTTTAGATCAGTGGAACAGTGTGACACCATTGGCAGGACTGTATATTGATCCAGCTTGCGAAGGCATCAGCATTCATTACCACGTACATTTGTTAAAGATGGTGATTCATTCGCTCTCTCGTCCGATGCCAGGGAGGCAGTATAGCGGATTTACAGCAGAGCGGGGTTTGCCTCGTTGTCGCTTTGACCCAGGCAGAGAATCCCAAGTTCCCACTGGGAGCTACATCCAATCCCCTATCGATTATTCCGTTCAAGAAAACACGAGAAGGAAATGTGGACTTTCAGACGCACATTGGGCATCTTTAAAATATAGCTGCACTACACACATTGCGACACGTGCACGAATAGTCATTCTTCAACGGGCGCTTTGTCCTCGGAACGCTTTTCAAAGTCGAGTTAAGCAGTTGCGCTCCAAACAAAAACATGCCAACTAACCCTTTCTCATCGTTAATTATGAATCAACCTGCCCCTTACAGAGGTAAACGCAGGGCACTTTACGCACAACTGTCATGCAAGCGTATGAGGGGTTGGTTTGTGAAAGGGAATGTTTCAATACACTGACCTGCATGCCTTATGTATCTGCAGACAAACGGCATCGTAAGTACACATGTGATACATGTGCAACATTAATCTTTGACGTTTTTTTTAAACGCGTCAAAAGCACATTTCGCGGCGGGGAAACACTCTTCCCAAAGCTCTATCACCCAAAGGTTTTTTTTAATGGGTAAAGTTTGAGAACATTCTATTACCAACCTGGAGTCATTCATTAACGTGAGTATCTTAACCCCTCGCGTTGCGTTCGCGTCAAATCTGACCGATTTATCACCACGTTCATTGAATTTTGAGTGGTTTATTCAACTTTGGGGGATTGGGTTAGGGTTAGGGGACGTAAACCACCCCAGGAAATGTTCTAATATACACTGCACAAGTGTGTGTGCGTGCGTGCGTGGTCGCGTGAGTGCGTGGGTGCGTGCGTGCTTGTGCGCGGCATCTCTAAGCGCGTGTGGTGTGATTGTGAAATGACAGTTCAGATATAAATAGAGAGGAAGTCACGCGGGTTAAAGAGGAGGAAGGGAAGTAAACTTGTCATTTATTATGCATGACATGACTGGACCACCTATGGTGATGGAAGCCATACACTACACATGAAATACACAAATATGGCCAACCAGACACACACAGCAGCAATAAGAGTCTGAAAAAGAGAAAACTTTAATGTGTGTGTGTGTGGGGGGGATTTAAATGAGTCGTTAGTACAACAGTGGGTGAAGCCGTCCAGTCTCCCAGATCTTGGCTGAGTGCAGAATTAGGACGAAACATTTGTTCCATGGAACAGAGTGTTTTTTTTTTTTGCCTCGTGAAAGGCTGCCAGGATACATAGTTAGGGAAGATCTTCATTGTCAAAACCACGTTAATGAATTTTTCATATGAGAGGAGCTTCCTGAGGAAGCAGTTTTTGACAGCCAAAAGTAGCTGGCATGCTCAAGCTGTTTGGTTGTTTTCAAGGATCGGGGGCTTGTAAACACTAACTCTTTACTGCACGCCTTGGCTACTGTCAAGGCAGCCCCCCCGTTGCATTCGAAACATGAACAGGGCCTGGGCAACAATTTCCGTGGGTGGGGGCGCAGTGCAGTAATCAGACGGAGGCTTTAATGACACACGTGAGATAGCATCTGTCACTTTGCAGAGGGAGTAAACACTTGATTCATTATAAACGCGAGCCTTCTCTGAGGAAGTGCAAGATATCCTCGTATAAGCATCATGAAACTCACCACAGTTGATGATGCATTATGCTCTGAAACACAGTAATCAATGATATACTATATCCATTTCAGTAACTATAAATAAACATATTCTATTTGTTTTCTCTGAAATGCACTATGTACTGGAGGCAAATTTATCTCTGACATTAAAAGGGAGGGACTATAGTAACATAATAAATAAGATGGGATTCATTTAATTTTAACAACACTTAGGCCCTTAGACATGTATCCACATTTGGAGTGGATTAGTGGTGTGTCTGATGGCAGGGAAAATGAAGGTCCATGTCAAAAGGTGAGCGTGTGTGTGCGTGTGTGCGCGTGTGTGCGCGTGTGTGCGCGTGTGGGAGCAATCTCACATCATTTAGTTTGTTTACATGACAAACCAGTAATTGGATCGTATGCTGACGGTTGATAATAGGTGTTTGTTACCGTAGATGCGTTAAGCTTTCTGACTCGGGCAATTATCCTCCCACACTCTGTCAGTCTGGGACGTTACGGTGCCATACTGATGAATTTGTCACAATACACACGGTGTAACAAAATAACTGGGTTCCTTCTGGGAGAGCCTTCCCTCGTGTGCCGTGTGAGGACTGTGTGATCATTTTAGATCACGGCAGCATATAACTGAGTATAGCATTTTTGACGTCACAGAGACCATTCCTTACAAAGAGTATACACATATTGACAGGACGTTTTATTTGTATCTATAGTATCTTAGCTATTCAGTAGAGAACAGGATTCTCTGTAGGATCATCATTTATTTATACTGCAGAGAGAAAGAGAGAGCTGATATTTCCAAGGAACCCTCAAAATATATCTTAGTTTTATCATTAATACCATAAACTGGACTATTTGCAAGAGTCAGATTGTACTGTACATAGTGATCTAACAAAGCATACATCACAAACCAAAAAGTAGGTGTCTTACCACTGTGACTGTACTACTGTAATTGTAAAAACACAAATCAGTTGTTTCGAATGCACTACATAAGAAAAAGCATAATGGGAGAACCGGTCAAGTGCGGTTTAAATAGATTAGTGGTATTGATCTATTTATTTAATTATAATATTATCATTATAATATTATGTAACTGCTAAAATTTTAGCCAACATTTATCACGCTTAGCATTATGAATCGGCACTGCTAAATGGTTGTCAAATTGTCAATGCTTGGATTAGAAAAAAGACTTTGTGGTGAAGATGAAGAGCTATTCCAGTTGGTATCATAATGCTGATGGCATAACACAATAATGATCCAACATACAATATATAGAGTCAAATTGACGTTTTTTTTTCTTTTTTCGGTAAACACCAATATCTTTTATTTTAAGAAAAACAAACATTATCAAAGCCAGTTTACACATATCAGTGTCTCTTTAAACATAATGTCAGTTATCAAGGTTACTGCCTGAGAGGAAGAAACAAGAGAGCAATGGATGAAATGAAATGAAATGAAAGCTACTGTTTTCTTTGATGGAAGTATATGATGGAATTTCAACTATAAAATGATCTAGTAGCAAGATAAAAGTGGGGTCGAATAGCATGCATGTTTTCTCCAACCAGCATCCGGTCAAATTCTAAACTAAAGAATGAAGACCTACCAAAGAAATCAGTTCCCCAATAGCCAATTGCACAATGTTGTATGTAATGCTTATACACTAAACTGAAATTAAAAAACGCTATCAGCTTGTTAAAATTCTCATTGTGAGCATGTACAGAGTCCTGAAGTCATTATTTCGCTCAAAGCATCGCAACAACACCCTCATAGATATGCAAGTCTGATGAATGACATCATTTCCAGAAGTATAAAGCACATCTGCCTTTAGTATTAATTCATTTGCTATTTTCATAGGTTAGGAAATAACCTTGTCTGCAAATAATGAACAGCACCGAGGTCAGATGTCCTCGGAATTAACGCTTCTTTCTAATAAAAACGTTTTTTCTGCTCTAGGCCATTTATTGGTATTCTACATTTTGCTTTGAACTACCTCCGCTTTACTTTAATAGACAATCATTCTTTAATCATCTGTCCCCAGCAAATTATTTAATACATTATAAATATGTTGGTTGAATTAACCCTTTATCCACAAAGACACAGACACACACACACACGCAAAAAGAGAGAGAGAGCAGGAGAGACAGCCATCTTAGTCTTAATTGAAAGATGTAATCTTGCAAATGGAAACCATGAAACATTCTGTGTGTGTGTGTGCGTGTGCGCGTGCGTGCGTGTTCGTTCATGCACGTGCATGCGCGTGTATATGTTTATGTATATACACTAAACATGTGCGAGCCCCAGGAGTCGCATTTGCCATATTTCTTCCTATCTCCCCGTCCTCCATGAGCTAATTTTTTCCACTTTCTCATAATATCATATTTTTCTTGTCCCATCAATTCCATTGCACGCCTGTCATTCCACACACTTTACTCCATCATTCTAATTTCTGCTACTCCCATTTAAACTTGCTTCTAATAGGAACCGCATCTCTCAATGCCTGCTAATTAGATGTTTTTTTTATGATTCTACAACAGCAAAACTTTAACTTGTTGTGCGTCTGTTGTTTGTGTGTTTGTTGCAGTGAGGGCTAAATATGACATAGCTCATGTCACCCATAAAAACCACTGTGATACCGTGTATTGAAATCCTATTTATTACCAAATTTCTGTGGGAGTGTAAATAGCATATGTAAATATGAATATGTACGTTATTATGATATATGCACGCAATACTGTGTTGTCACCGAACAAAGATATGAACCTGCCTAGTTGTTTGTTCTTTCTGACATATTATTTGAGGTAGTCACATGAGAAATAAAGTTAGTATTTTGTCTTCTCCGTTCACCGGTTTACTTCAGTAACCTCATCCAATTGGTCTCATGGCTGCAGGTACGCAGCCATCTTAACTTGGTTTCCCTTTTTTCTGAAGTTAAGGGCTTTAACTCCGTTATAACTGAGTTGATAACATTTTTATTCTCTACAACACATAGAGCAATCAGCATGCCATGGCATAATACATTTCAGTCTCAAGTACCCACATAGTGAACATTGAGTTGCAGCTGCTTTGGCGATCGCGCCCTTTCTGTAAAATGGCATTATGTTTCATTGGGTCTACTTTTGGCGGTGAGGAGTGAGAAGAAGATAATTAACAGCAGCAGGTGTCCAGATAGTATAAGTCTGAAAGAGGAAACAGGGAGACGTACTTTCATTCATTTGTAGACCAATTGCATGTGAAGACCTCTGCGTTTATAAGGTTGGGTGTGTTCCATTCTGGAAAAGTGGCCTCACAGTGGACCCCACTGTATGCCAAAGCTTTGAGGGGTGCGTGGCTTCAGGATCAAAGATGTTTTAATGGCCCTTGTGGCGGTTAAGGAAGATGGAGATATTGGTAGAGGCTGTGATGGTGTGAGTCTCGGAGTGACTGTTTGTTGCTGTGGATATGGTTGGTTGAAGAGCGTGCTCAAGGGACAATTGTCTGGTTGGAGCAGATGGCTATTTAGAGACACACCGTACCGCGGTGAATATTGGTGATCCAAGCATACATACATCACTAATAGATGTTTCCAAACGTTGTAGAGTTATAAAAGTTTTCCAATCACTCATCACAAGGTAGAAGATGGGTTTTGGGACATGTATAATGGTTACTTTTGTTTGACCACCTGTCAATAGTTGTCAAATTACAGCCTTTGGTGGACGAACACAAAAACGAAAGGAAAGAAATGAGAGAAAGAACTTCTCGAGGAACAGTTGCTGGTCATGTGCGCATCGTTTTCCATTTGACTGCCGGAGCGTAAAATTCTCTGTCAGTTGGGAAAGTCTGCAATTGGCCACTTTTCCACTTGAAACAACAGTCAGCAAAGAGAGATGTCCATGTCGGGCACCGGCTGAGCTCATTGCTGCTGACATCAGCACAAAAGCCAAACCCCAAGCCTTACTTTTAGGCAGCGGTTAGGCAGACAGCCTATCAGTGCTCCTGCTGTCTGTTCCGCCTCACGCAACATGACGGATGACTCAAATGAGCAGCGAGACACTCCCTGACTAACATGAAGGAGAGTAATGAAGAATCACGACTTTGAAAGCTTCGGAACAGATACAGTAACACACTCACTCACTGCCTTAAATGGAATGCAGGATAAGGGCCAGTGAACGAGGCGCAGCACAGGTCAGCTGACGGTATGGTCGGGCTGCTGCGTTAGACGGGAAGAGACTCAGCTGTTTAAGTGACCTCCAATAAACAAACCTCAGAGCTTTGTTCAGTGAGAGCCGGAACACCATAGCCACAAAGTCGCTGCACGGCCGTCCACCACCCTTGGAAAGACAGAAAATGTACTTTTATTCTGACTTGGCAAAACTACCGACCCCCCCCAGCATCTCTGTTTTTATTTCTCATGTGTCACAGCATCAAACAGTTAGGATACCAACGTAAGAGCAGTTAGTCTTCAGGATTTGGGGCCCCAACACCAAATTCCCTCCACCTGTGCAAGCAGGCATGTAAAAGTATATTATGGATAGGAAGCTATACAAAAAACCATGACTCTGTTTCTGTTTCATATAATGATTCCTTTGCATATGTATATATATTTTTCTCTATATAATAATGCCTGGAAGTATTATACGACGCCAGCTGCCCACCCATCTGGGTCTACCCGCACTTAAGGGGGTAAAATGACAATAAAAAGTACCTGTGGATATAGAAATACTCATTAGTCAGTGCTTTGCCCATTAGATGGCAGACTGCTCGGTCGTTTAAACTGAGCCTTAATTTGGTATAATTTTAGCAGGAAAATAAGGAAGATGCGAAGGGAACATGACGCTTAAGACAAAGTGATGGCTAATCCAAGAAAGGGGAGGAAGTAAAGAGAGTTAGGAAGAGGGACAGAGCACGTAAAGCTTATCCAGAGTTTAGCAGGGATGAGGAGGGAGGAGATGTGAGATAAAATGTCCCTTGGGAAATGGCATGAGGGTTAACAAAAAAAAAAAAAAAGAAGTGTGACAGGGAATGTTCCAGGCAGGATTCCTTGGAGCGATGGACGAAAGAAAAAATAATCTTGGAGAATGATTCCAGGAGGAAATGGGGGGGGGGGGGGAAAGCAAAGGAAAATGAGCTATTAAGTAACGGCCAGATAGGGGGAGTTCATTCAGCGCAAGAAATGGGGATGGAGACGGCTGGGAGGATGGTCCAGACAGACGGATGGAGAGAAAAAATAAATAAAAAAAGGAGAGGAAAGACAACCTCGGAAAGGGGGCTCATCTTCCGCTCAGCTGTGTGTCTTGGCCGGCTGTGAAAAGCCGCTCTCTTCCTGTCAGCACAGGAAGCCCACAGGGCGCCATTGTGCCACGCTCAGAGGGAGAGATGGGCACAGAGAGAGCGACGGACAGAGGTTTGAATAATTGAGTTTAATTATTGAGCCTCGGAAGGTTCGTTGATATTCAAATCACACGTGGTTTGCCCTACACCACCTCAACACTTGATACTGGTGTTATATGGTATTAGCACGGCCGCACTCGAGCAATCTAAACTATCATATCGAATATGCGTCTGTTGGATTGATTCAAAGTCCAAATGTCACTTTTGGCTCGGATGCCCAGTTAGAGAGTAGCTGCTAAGTAGCGTGCAGTTGTGATTGGTTCGAGACACGGCTCCTTAAGTAAAATGAAAAAAAAAAAAATCCTTTAATTGAACTTGTTTTTGTGAGTAATCGATCGAGTTGCAGAAGATCTGGCTCAAACCTCAGTGCACTAATTACAAAAAAAAAAGGGTGCGAAAAAGAGTTCGCTACGGTCCCTCGATCTGGAAGCGACTCCTGGGGGGGATAAAAAAAAAAAAAGAAAAGAGATGAGTATGGATAAACAGGATTGGAGAGAGGAAGTGAAGCAGTGGATGAATTAAATATGTTCCTGCAAAGAACTCTCAAACCAAAGTGGGGCATGGAGATCCAGGGATATTCCTCCGTCGGGCTTTTGGCCTCTGGTTTGGTCCTTGACTTTTTTTTCCTGCTCAATTTATTGAATTCATAATTCCCATTTACCCTCTTTTGGATTGTACTCCTATATATTTAGCTTGTTGGTATTTTCCAGCCCTGTATTTCTAGGAATTCGCTAGCCTGAGATCGCCGCATGTGCGAGTCGGTGTGCAGAGTGCTCGATTTTCATGCTTGAGAAAATAACAAGTCACGCTGTTTTAAGGAACATTTGATTTATTCACTGCAACCTGTAAATGTCCCTTGACCAAGCGGATTCCCAACCCTAATGTCGATCCATAATTTACCTGCTGAAGCCACGATCCTCCACCGACCTGAAACAGACGGTAGTTGCCGAACGTAGATTGTTGAAATGTTCTTAATTTGTGAAAAATGTACATGGAACATTATTTTGGTTTATTCCCGCTCCTATTGCTTCACTCCATTTTTATTCTTCTTCCTTTCCACCCTTCTTTCATCTCCTCCTTTATTGTTCATTTCCACATTCCTGTGAACTTTACAGCTCCCCGGTCTACTTTTCTCTCCATTATCCTTGCTCCCTTTTCCACCATGTTTTGCCCTCCTTCTTCTCTTTTGTCCTCAACTCTCTCGCCCCCCCCGCCCCCACTTTTAAGCCCTCCTTTTCTTTCATCTTATCTTTCCATATTCCCACTTTCCCAGCTCATATTTTCTCTTCTCTGACCCATGCCCATTTCTTCTCCTGCTTTCTCCTTTCATTTCTGCCACTTTCCACCTCTGCTGCCTATGTTTGCCTTATATGCTTCTTCCTTTCACCACGTACCCCACTCCTTTTTCTCTCCTGTCGTGAAATTCTTGTCCATTCGTGTATTTGTTTAACTCTGAAACGGCGACATCCAATCAGGACACGAGTCGGAGCCATTGAGCGTATGGCTTTGAATCATCGACACAGTGAAGGGAACGTACAGCGGTCCACCAACCGTGCAAAAAATGGCTTTCTTCTTCTCAGATCACATCCAGTGAAAACACAAAAACAAAAACATCTTACTAAATGTTTATCTGCCTGGTTCATACTGTGTTCCCAGTTATTCTTGTTGCCATCAACTGTAGCAACACAACTTGCTCTTATTCAATCTGTTACAAATAGGTCCATTATTATATATTTTTTTTTTGTGGATACGACACTGGTCGATAAAACAGTTTTTTCCAATATGTACTGTCAATATTTAAATGAAATTAAAGGGGCGACGGCTTTCCTCGTAAAAACTATAATTTCTTATGGCCTCAAAACCTAGAATTGTAGTTATTTGTGCATTCGATTTTAAGAGTCACATTTCCATTGTAATAAGTAATAAAATGCAACGAGACGAAAAAGATTCACCACCCCCCCCCCGACGAATGTCGGCACAGATCAGCTGTGGGTTTAGCGAAGTAGGGTATAGCCGCAGTCTGCCCATTCACCCCCATGCCGTTACGTGATAGAAATGCTTATCCATTCAAAGCACAATTGTGTATATTTTACACATGGATGCTACTGTTAGAGCAAAACACCTCAGGCAGCATTTCTCAAAGGCAGATTCAAAACTAGCTGCAAGCTACTTAAGGGACAGGCCCCGCTGTGTATTAATGCTGTATGTCGCCACATAAGAGTGTCCAAGTGGGGTTTACTCTGCCTGGTTTTTCTTTTCGTTTGATGCGATAACTCTGATCTTCAGCCATTTTTTCAGATTTATCCACCACACAGGCACAACGCGTAATCCTTTCCGTCCTGAACGCATGTGCACGTTTTTCCACCGTCGTTTTTTTATTCCCTCTGTCATTTCTCCTCGTCTAGAGGCTGATAATCTTAGGCTTTTCTTTCACGCTTTACTTTTCTGTGATTTCCAAACGGCAATGAAGTACACACTGATGGGAAATTGTAATCACAAGCGATCGCAACTTCTGTAATGGCTGTTTGGCAGGATTTATGCTGTTATATTATATATATATATATATATATATATATTAGTTATATTAGATGTTGCTGTCGGGTTCCGGCTGTGAACCAAAGGCTAATTTGGCCGTGCGTCACTTACATCACAACTGTCACTGCAAATGTGGATTTTAGTACGGCCGTGCCGTGAACCATCTTTGTATAAAATGCTGGGATCTCACTGTTTTATTAGGTAGTGGTTTGTGCCGGTCTACTTAAATTATTGAGTAGAAGAAAAACAACAGTGCATCATGCGAAATGTTTTAACACCCATGTTGTTAAAGGTCTCACATCCCTAAGTGGGAAATATTGATGGGAGACTTAAGGTTCCACATCAAATTGGTTGTTATTCTTCAAGCAGCAGTAACCTGCGTATCCATTTTTTTTTTATTTCTCCTTCCCTGATAAATATTTGACAAACTATTTCTTTGGGAGCATGTGCAAGGTTACACCAAAAATAAATAGAAAACAATATATATATATATAATTATTACTGTAAAAATGATGTGTCGAAGACTTTTCTTGGTATTTTAACGTTTGGCTTCCTCTCCACATCTCTCCCTGTGTTAGCACGTTTAATTCTCTATATCGCATAGAAATCTAGATTCTGTATTACTGCTGCAATGCTCCTATATGTGTTAGAGTGGTGTTGACAGCTACACATGCATGTTACCCCCCCCCCCCCCCCCCCCCCCCCCCCCCACCCCCGTTCCCACCCCCCGCCCCACCCCCGTTCGATGCTGAAACACAGGCTGCCCTCTGTCACCCCCCATTAGCATCATGATCATTTATTAAATGTGGCTTCCACCAGAACTAGTGAGTATAGCAGTGAGGAAGCTCAGGGGAAGGAGGGATTGCTTTCTTAATTAAACGAGAGGGAAAAAAGAGAAGGAGCACGTCGCCACAGGCTGGGCTCCTTTGAAGAAAAAAACATTTATCTCATTCACTGCATTCCCTTGCTCCTCGTTTCTCCCTGTCTGAGTTGGCTTAGTTACTCTGTGGCAGAGAGTAACTTAGCCACACGCACACACACACACAAGCGCACGCGCGCACACACACACACACACACACAACACACACTGCGGCGCACTGCGGCTCATTTTTTTTGTCGAAGTGTAACATGAGTATTGCTTTCGGGTCACACAGAACCTTGCAAAATTACATAACATTAAACATTCCTGCGCCCCTGCCAATCTGGCTACACGGGCTGTTATTTTCCTTGTCAGTGACTTTCCTTCTGTGCAGCAGTAATCAAACAGATACCGACATATTCATGCCCCCCCCCACCCCCCCGAAAACAGTTTGGGCCTTATCAAATGTGGATACATTTCTGTGAAGACGATCATGATTGCAGCTTCAAGGATTTCTCTTTCGCGCCACCCTTTTTATCCACAATCGCGGGGACTGACAGCCAAGGACTTGCAAAGTGCGAGCGCCGTAAACAATCTAGAGCGGAGATGTTGCCAAGTAAGCCTGCTTCACACAGCATTATGCTTGCTGGCATTGGCCAGACAGTAAACTGGTGTGCAAATGACTCACCTGTTTGGCTCGAGTCACAAACCTTTGAACTGCAGAGAGGTCTGAGCTGCCACGGCAGCTCCGCGGAGGAGACTTAAACACACACTGTGTCCTCCGCCTGAGTCCCCTGCAGGTAGCGCGTAATGAGAGCATCCCTGAACGGAGCCCTTTTGCCAACCCTTAAATGGCGAGAGGAAATAGGTGACTCATGCTGTGCACCTCGTGGCAAAGTGCTACCGTCCCTGAGAAGTTGGAGTTTTTAACAATACTGAACTAAAGGCACAGGCAGTGACGCATTTAAAAGCCCATCCAGAGTAAGTGTGTGTTCTTTCAGAGAAAATCAACCCTAAAATTCGACAGAGTGTTCCACTCAGATCCCAAACCATATGGTGCTGCCCCGTCTGTCATTTGGCTGATTGCTCCCTTCATGTGAAAAAATGATTCCCCAAAAAAAACGAAGAGATTGGCCAGGGCGACGGCATCGTTAGCTGAGTCACTCGGGCCACGGGAATGTTTGTGTGCGTGTGTGTGTCCTCCGCACCAGCTGCACCTACCTGACCCTCACAGATGTTGACAGATGTGGCAGGGCAGATGAATCAACCCGCTTTCTACACTTTTTTTTTTTGGCAGCTGTTTCCCCCATGAACCGAGTGCTATGATAAAACCAGCGTGCCACTTCCATACACTTGAGTCAAGCATCGTAATGCAAAGGTGAGGAAAATAGAGCGTTTTATGTTGTGATGGCCCGCATCTATTCATCACATCAGCACTGAGGGGTGGGGATGCCTGAAAAATGGAGAGCTGTCTCGGAAGCACGTATTTTCCAGGAGTAGCCTGAAGTTAAAGAGGACATAGATTTAGATTTTACAGAGGGTTTGAGAAAGATTTATTGCTGTAGAAATATCCCTGTTATTTCAGATTTTTCCTCTGAGCTGTAGTACACCGCACTGTGTTTGGACTCTGCACCTTTCCCCGAGTTTTGGAATGTAATTTAAATGGAACAAATGATATGTTGAAATTCAACCCCTTAAAATAGATAATATGATTTATTTATCAGGCTTAATATCTGCGCGGAGAGCGAGAGCTCATTGGACTGTGCATAAAGGTCATGAAAGGTTAGGGACTTCTCCCACAGCTCACAGTCAGTGCTCAGTCAAAGAGAGCGAGAGGTGGAGGGAGCTGATAAGTGACATATAGAAGACGCGGGAGAGGATGACGGAGGGAGAGATGGCGGTGGAGTGAGTGTCACATCAAATGAAGGCGATGGTGGCCATGAGAAAGGAGGGAGAGGGCGGAAGATTTGAGCATGCGGCTGGATGAGAGAAAGGCAAAAAGGGGAATGTTAAAAGGTAGAATAAATGGCAAGCAAGACAGGGAACCTGGGAAATGGAGGGAGAGACACAAACCACCAGGGAAAACAGGAAGAAAAAGAGTAGAGATGGGTGGAGGTTAAGAGAGACCACTGACGGATGGTTGGCATTTAGCTTCCCACTACCTCCGGAAATCACGAATTAAGCATGGGCTGCTGTGTGTGTGTGTGTGTGTGTGTGTGTTTGTGTTTATGCGTGCGTGAAGGCAGACGTGTTCGAGCAGGAGGACGGGGCTAGGAATTGTGAAGGAAGAATAGGTGAATTCATTTGAATCGCAAATGTGTCATGCTCGTAACTCCACTGAATCATGTTTTATTTATTTGGTCAAGGCACATTTTTAATGTGCAGTCTGTGCCTTGTCTTGTAAGTGTTGCTGTATATTTGATTTGTTTTAATCAGAATTGAATTCATACTTTTCCGATTGCTGTTTATCTTACAGTACGGTACTTATTCCCTGATAACGCCGACGTATCTTTTTTCCCATTAAAATAAGCTGTGTAATAGGCCTATGTAAGGGAAACAAAATAGATCGTGTACTTTTAAGGTGCCTTCTGAATTTAATCCTCTCTCAGACTGTCCCCTTTCTGGAATACATTTTTACGTGTTTGCTTCTTTGCATGCACCCCACATCGTTTCTCTAACGCCACTGATTCTGAGAGCTGTGGGATTGCTTTCGTGGAAGTCTTCCAACGCATTTACGGTGAGCCAGGGGTATGTAACCTCCTTGCAAGTCACAAAGAATATTTTGGAAGGGTATTCTAATAATCTTCACCCTCTAGCATCTGAGCCAGACTCTTACATCTCACAGTAGCTCAAAGGATCAAAGTCTCTTCATCAAATATATGTGAACACATAAGATGCACAAACATTAAAACCCTAACGCCTGTGAATATTGCTTATGCTTTTGATATCAGTAAAGTGCATCTCAATGAAGCCTGTGAATGGCAATATATAAAATCATGTGCTTTGAACTAAATTTGCATCATGGGTGAAAACATAAAGCACTCAGGAGCTAGCAACGAAAAAAAGTAGTCCAGGTTCTAAACATGGCTCGTGCTACGTTCAATTATAAACAACCCGACTCGGAATTATTATACATAAGCTGCATAGGCAGAAAGAACAACATGAACCAAACAATATTCATGGTAATGTTAAATTATTACTGAAATAATGAAAAAGATTTTATCTGAGCAGTATGCGCAAACTCGGTAAACGTATGTATTCTTGCAACTAAATAGTCAAATTTAGGATAATTGATATCGATAATAGTAAAAAATCCGATTTTGCAATGCCTATGGTGTATGAGTGGTTGGCAGTTCCATATCTTTTGTGACTTTTTCTCTCGCAGTCAAGCAAGAAAATATCCACTGCTAATAAATAAACCAAATCTGTCCTCATTCCTTTCCTTGTTTTGTTTAACATCAATATTTGAGTCATTAAATATAAAAGGAAAGGACTAATGAACAAACTGGATCGCATACTGAGAAAGACCCCTCGTGGCTTTTTGGGACTCTCACGCAGACACTATTTAATGCAGTTTGCCTAAGCATAAGATAATAAGGAACAAGTTAGTGTGGCCAATGTTTATGTCATACATCATGTTTGGCAGGTTTGTAGAGTTCTTCCACGAGCGATCTCCTCTTGATATCGCTCTCATCCATCTCGTTTGTTCCCATGTTGTTGATCTTGCCGATTATACGACGGTTTGCCAAAGAAGGCTCGTCCACAAACTTGTTTCACAAAGTTTTTAATTAAGTACCAATTCAGACAGTCTCTAATTTCTTTGCTAGAACACTCCCGAGATATCATCCTTTTCTTCATCATCAATTTACGTTTTGGCACCCTCTCCCGTACCTTTTGTACTTTTTGTACTTTTTGTACTTTTTGTACTTTTTGTACTCTTTGTGTCTCATACACACACACATGCTGTACATGACGAGGTAAGTGTGCAGTGCAGACACGAGTTTCTGCTGTTTACAGTGAAAACAAACAAGCGTTTCATTATTCATGTTGATTAGAGAAACAGCTCTGTTTCTGTGTTCCTCTAACAAGCCAAACAGGAAGAGTGGCGACACTGCATTTGTCTTCATCCCCATCAACGCATTCAGAGACACAATTACACACTCGGTGTATAGCACAAAACGGATACAAACACAGCCAAATTCACCTAACTGCTTGCTATCCATAAATGACACACTGCGGCTCGCATAGTGCATTGTTAAAGGGAATCGCTCCTTTGTCTTCATTATGTAGGTTTCCCAACAAAACTGACTCGCTGAAAGTTGCAAGTGTATTTAAGCTACTCTCACCACACAGGTGAAGCTAAGGTCAAAACATACATTTAGTATTTGACAATGCTATAACATGAGTGATTATATGACATGCCCGCTAGAATTATAGATCATTTTGCAGTGTTCTACTTTCACTTTCACATTTAATGGTCTCAGAAGCCTTTTCAAATAAACACTGATTTATGTTGTGCGTAGGTATTGTATTCATATATATGTTTGTGCACATCGGTGCTCCCAATGAGTTTTTTTTTTTTTTTTTTTACTACCATCTTTATTTATTGCACAAACTGAATTACATTATTACTGAGTAACACTTAACTAACATATCACACACTATTGTGATATCATTCAATCATTTCGCACAGGTTTTATTAGACAGAAGGGAAGACAAATGTGTGTTTTCTGTATTTTCGGTGAATGAGTCTTCGAGAGGAATTTTGAAGTATCGGTGAGAAAAACTTCCTCAAGAAAATCCATGGGACACCTTTTTAGGCGGTCAATTCAGTATACATAAATCAGATCAAATTGGTAGCACACAGAAGAGCGTCTTGTTAGACATCATGGGAGTTGATATCTGGCAGCCAAAGCCAAATTAATGTCATTCCTCAGGGCCATAACAAAAACAAACATTCATAATCTGAGAGAGTGCAACATTTCTTGCACAAGGACAACCTGGTGAACCCAATCCTGCATTGTGATGAGACACGTTGATTTTGTTTCCGAACTGTAGGAACACCGATCCGCGTAAACGCATGCACAATCATACACAGCGGTAGTATACACTCTTCATATAATAACAACCCTACCCTATATACCCCAAGTACACCTCCACCCACACATACGCATTCACATGTGTACTGTTGGTTAGGTTGAAAAGCAGGCGTTTGGACCACTTTGCTTCTTTTTAATATTCATGAGCACCTGCTTTCTACTCTGTTAGGCTTTACACGTGTACGTATGTGTGCGTTTGTTTGAATGTGTGTGTGTGTGTGTGTGTGTGTGCGTGCACGCCTCTGTGTAGAGTAAGTTTGGTTGAAGTAGAGGAGACCATTTGAACCTAAGAAAGACACAACACCTGCCTCAAGAAAACTGTGAAAGAGTTTTCGCCTGTAAAGAAAAAAAAACACACATTCATAGCCATCCCCATTTGTTGAATAAGCTGATTGGATTATAGTTATAACACAAACGTGTACTGTCCCTGCTTTATGGCAGAAATACTGGTCATTTTCATTCCTTGCTTACCACTGAAACAAGTGTACAGAATCCCCTTATGCTGTTTTTAAAGAGACATTATCACTTCAGATGTTTACACTCATATTTACCAAGTTGTGGATGTTTTGCCTCAGCAGTCATAAATTTCTAAACGCAGTTTATCTGCGTGCAGCAGCTCTGCCAGTTTCAGTTATCAAACTTCAGCTGCCATTTGGCCCATTTTAAGCTGCGTTTTGCTTACAAGGCATATTTTCTTGAAAATCGACAAAATTATTGGCAACATCACTTGAAGGGGTGTTTGCACAAATTCATTTATGCAATTATTTTGAAAGGCCTGTGTGTATGACGAAGATTCTGTATGTTACATTTGATGTTCGTGATTTCATTTTATATACAGAGATGCATGAAACCAACAAACATGTGGTGAGGACATATCATGTGATCTTCACGCAACACAACATAGGTCATATGCAGCAGAGGCAAAAGCCTTGATGTAGACCCCGACCTCCTCCTCTGTCTCACTCAAACACAAAGACACACACAGACACACACACACATAGCTGTATATCATGATTGGGGTTAACCCTGGGGTTATTATTAAGGAAAGTTGGGGTGGGGGAGAGATGCCGTGACAGACATATATTTTGTGTTTTTGTGTTGAGCCAGTAAAGCAAGAAGATGGAGACACTAAGTTCAAGTCAAATTTTTAATTAAAAGACTTTGTAGAGAGGGTTGTTTAATTGGCTGCTGAAAAGGTCTGGCTAATTTACAACCAGCTGAAACTGTGGGGATCGAAAAGGACATTTAAGGGGAGGAAAAGCCTCAATCCAATAAGTAGCTACTATCCCCTGTGACCATGGTTCTCCAATGAATTAATAATGGACAGACATTGCATTATAATACATGCATTCACATTTTGAACGTCATGTTTATCTGCCACAACGAAAATCTGACACAGTCACTTAACGTGGCAGAAGCTAGCCTTATAATTAGAGATTGCAGTGCGTCTGAAGTAGTTTATGCTTTGCAATGAATATATTTAAAAACAAAGTAGATAAATAAATAAAATCGGTGCAAACGGTAAACGAAAAAATTTGTAGATCATCACCACTGGTAGGGAGGAGCAGTGATAGAAAGATGAAGGCAGAGGTTTTTGACCGCTACATTAGCCTCTGTGCTCGCCTGCCTCCAGCACCATTAGTATGTCATTAGGAAACATCTGAACTCACAGATGTTGGACTCAGCCGGGCAGGCGTGCTGAGAAGGCCAAAAAATACGCACCAACACACGCATGCACAGGCTCCCTGCAGCTCTAGTGCACTCTGCAGGGTGCACGCGCATGCGAGCGCGCCGGACGCCATGGTGTGAACTTCCAGATGTTTTATGTTGGCCCATAGCAGGATCAGAGGAGAGCAGAATGAAGCTGGCACGGATCCGTCTGCGAGAACAGAGGGGAGAGATTCTGCGCCCCTCAAATTGGCCACAGCATATTTCAGGGCATTCCATGGAAAATGCGTCTGCACGCCCTGCAACGCACGCCAAAGCCTGTCCATTAATAGTTTTTATGTGTGCATAAATGCATACACTTGTGATTAAATCTGTATTTGTATGTGCATACCGTTGGCGCGCACATATTGGCATCGGTGCACATCTGTGTGTCAGTGTGCATATGTGTTCATGCACTCAAATGATCATGGCAGTTTATAGCCATCTGCCAGCCTGTGGGGGACTGTGCTGTCTACAATGTGCCTTAACGGTCTACATTTAGTGGGCCTTGCCAGAGCCTATGGGTGGAGCATTTAGACAAGGTGTGTAAGATACAGGACCACCGCACAGGAGGATAGTCATTAACTGACAGGCACCCAGGTACGGCATTTAATCCGTTTGGCACCCAGCCCGGCTAAGGCGTCTGCCTGTCTGAGACATGTGCAAACTTAAGAATGGCAATTGCAGTTTGTGTAAAGCGTGACGCATGGGTTGGGTTTTTAGATATAAGTGCTATTATTAGAACTGAGTGGACACTGTATTAACACATGAATATCAATTCCCAGCATTGTGAAGTGCCCATTTCGAAGACCAAATTCACGTGTTAAGCAGCAAAAGCCCAGTGCAATCTTGTGTATTCTTCTCCTGCAGAGGTTTTGTTCAAAAATCAGAATTGGGTGGAAATAAATGCGATTTTCATAAGTGAATTCATATGCATGTTTACACGGCAGTTTTTTCTGTGATTTAATCTGTGAATGACCAGCTACCTCACAGTTCCAGCTTCTGGTGATTTAGCTCGACATTAATTCTTGCTGGTAGTCGCACTGACGCAGCAAACTGCCACTGAATGTCACTGAATCGACCCATTGCTCCGTTCATTTAGAAGTCACATTTTATCCGCGTAGGGGGCTGTGATTTGACAGATCAAGGACAATGAGTGGCATGCGTTACAATCGTGAGCATGCTTGTTCAGTCGATCAGCGGTGGGTTCTGTAAACTTCCTAAAAGCTATGTGGAACTACCGACTGTGTGGGATGCAGCTGACGTACTGCTACAGAACAGGCTGCAGTGGATTTTTAGTTATCCTTTTATTTGTGCTGAAAGTTTTAATGGTCCCACAAGGGCCATAGACGCCCACTTTTAATAGGTATGCTGTTTGTTTGAAAACAATGCTGTATTTTACCCATTTTCAAGAAAGCTGTAGATTTAATGAAAAAAAATATATATACTGTATATATATATGTATATATATATACAGTATATAAAAGCTGCTCCCAACAGGAGGGACATAGATTTGCATTACAATGATAAACACAACCGCCATGACCGCCGGTTGTATGCCCACTGCGTCTGTTCATAACTGATGACGTATTCCATTCATCCTCGTAATGACAGAATCCGCCTGAAGTCACCGTGGGTTGCTGCTGCATGATATAAAAGCACTGTTCTCCATTGACTTGCATTGATCCTCACCTTACTTAGAGTAATGCAATGAGTCCCCAGCTGCACCCACACAATGTAACAGCATCAATTGATTTGTATCTGCTAATGTTCTTTTTGTCTGTTTCCAATAAGATACAAGATAGCTCCTGCAGGCGTTATGCAGAGGGAGAGACGTAGAGAGAGAGAGAGAGAGAGATGGTGCATTAGTCTGGGTTGGAAGGAAAAGAAAAGATGCTGGGGCAAAAGGGAGATAAAACAAAAGTTGCAGGAAGGATATCAGGAGGCATGGTGGACCCTAATGATGTGCTGAGGGAAATACAGCGGGGTGAACGGAGGGAGGGGAATGCAGAGGAATGCAGTGGAGAGCGGGTGTCATAGGGCACATGGCTCTGGTGCAGGATGGAGCTGTAGGAAGAGGGGTGTCAGGTGGGTTGGGGAAGGAAGAGGTGATGGAGAGGACATTTAGATTGATGATTCATCACGTGCACGGAATGGAATAGGAGGGAAAGACAGATGGATGGATGGATGAATATCCAGGGATGAAAGTGTTCAGGAGGAGTGCTATAATTGCAACCTTTCAAGCAGGAGGGATGACAAGTTGCCAGGATGAGGGCTGGCACGGACACAGTGACGTCACATCTGTATCTAGATAGATAGATAGATAGATAGAGGGAGAGAGAGAGAGAGAGATTGATTTTTTGGAATATCAATTGTACATTCATAAACAGAGTACAGGATTCCGCAATCATTCTAGTCCATTTCTTGGTTTAGTATAACTTATCATAACTGCTGATGATAACAGATGATTAGTGGGTTGTGCACTAATGGTAGGGTTGGCGGTTATAATCGCGATTCCTGACCAAGTGCATTACAAGTATCAATTGGGTCTGGATTTAGATGGAAATCCTATCTCATTTGGGAGCTTGATAACCATGATTTTTTTTTTCTGGCTCCATTGTGAAAGGTGTTGCAGCTGTTCCAGTCGTGATCCAGCCAGGTCTGGCAACGTCTTAAAGGCAGTTGAAACTCTGGCATTGGGCCTGATAGGCCAAGTCATGTTTGAAATTTGGCCAGAGTAGACTTGGCATTAGACTTGTTAATTTGTTCGCCAAACATGCACTGCTGTAGTGCCATATGGACTATAATCTTACTCTGATGAAACATATTTTGTACCGTGAAATTGGGCAACACAGTGTAATATGAATGTTTGCACTCTGATCTACTGTGTTTGTTTTTGTTGTTTTTTTGTGAAAAAATCCAGAGGTAGATGTTCCCCTTTCATATTACCATTTTGATGCCAATTTTCTCATGATACGGTCTGAGTCAAAGAGCCAAGGGACTGTCAGTCTGTCAAATATGACATGCCTATAGGTTATCTCTGTTGATGAGTCTGTTGTTGGCATTTCTACAATCACCGCTGATACTGCACACCAGTGTCCTCTGGACGGAATGAGGTATATTCAACTTTTAAGAAGGTGTGAACCTCTTTGTGTCTGTGTGTGTGCGGGCGCGCGTGTGCGTGCATTCAGAGAGAGAGAGATTTTGGCAGCACTGTGGAGTATTTTGATTTGTCCCTTCCCTGCTGCTCATAAAACGAATTGCTTTTTCCTTTTTTGCCAAATAAAACAAATGTTTTAATAGTGTATCCAAGGGCAGCGATCCATTTTCAAGGCAATGGAGAATGTCAGCGGGACAAAATGGGTGCTATTAGAGATGCAAGGTTTAAACAGTAGAGAAACTAAGTGCAACACTGGGACTCAAGTGGATCAATGAGGGCTGGCATAGCCTAAGACCAAGGTTGTGATTTTGTGCTTGAATCTTTCATTTTATTCCCCACAATCCCAGTGTTTGGGAGAAAAAAAGCCTCCCAAGGACAAATATGGATTTCAATCGTACTTTCCTTTCAAATGGACTTCCCATATGATGTCCTATATCCTATACTAATGATACACTTGGCTTATTTCATCTTTGCTCCTCTGCGGTTGTGCGTGAGATGTACCGGAGTTTCTCAAATTCATGAGTGATTTGTACATTTGGTATACAACCCTGGTGAAAGCAAACCCCATCGGGGTTATATACTTTGAAGACAGGGAAGACTATTTTTACTTTGCCATTGAGTAGGATGGCGAACTGGTTTAAGTCGATATATTTTGAATCAACAGTAATGCTATTTAAAATTCATTTGGTGAGTTGCATTTTCTTTCCCTTGGATGAGTGGCTTGAGTTTGACTAAAAATACACTGATCTGCCACAAGGAGTTATTGGTTTTAATGCCGTGGCTAATGTGTGTATACCTGTACTGTTTGTTGCTCAAATAAAATTGGGTTTATGTAATTCTGTCTGGAATAAAAAGTGCGTTACAGCCCCCAGCACATTTATGTGGCCTACACAAAGTATAAACTTAGGTACCAAGATGGACGGCAGTCCACAAGCATGCAAAATCTCAACTGGAAAGACACGGCAGTTCCGAGTCATCATTACAATCGGCGAGCATACATTAAAAAGAAAGAGAACCTGAGCATCTGTGTGCTAAAGATAATGTCTCTGCTAAGAATTGTAATGGTTTATCTGGGGGGACAACTTGTCTGTGTGTTCAGGTTGTAATTTAGTTTGTGCTGCTGTTGGTTTCGTCTTTTTTTCTGCGACATAATAAAAAGAACGCAAAGCAGAGTGCTATCCTAATGCCTTAAACAGTGAATAAGCTGTGCCTCTGTATCTGCAGTGTAATGTTAACGCGCACACAATGTCCCTATATCTCCCTGGTAGTCAGAAGCAGTTCCACACCTCGCGACAGCCTCCCTGGTGTAAGCGTCTGTATCCGCGGTTCAGACCTCTTGAGGCATGACCGCTACACATTAACGTGAACGTGAGGGTTATTGGGCACCAAACAAGGGGACTTTAAACCAAGAATGTAAGTGTACGTAACGGAAGATCAGGCCCACTGCAATGTTGTGATGTGAGGCGCACATATCGATAGGCCAGGAAGCCATCGCCTTCAGTCCAGCAAACACACGAGTAACAGTAGCAGCTGTGGCAAACCTGCGGACTCTTGGCTCTCTGTGGTGTCGTCAGAGCAGTGAGGAGACGGTTCCTCTCTCTCCCCGTTTCATGCCCTCGGTTTGATTTCAGCACCATGGACAGAGGCCGTCCCGCACAGAGCGAAGCGCTGTGTCAACACAACACGTGCGCGTCCCTCGGCATAATGCGTCTGTCTTTACACATCATGTGTTGATAGAATCGACTTTGAATGGCCCTGGACGGCCGTGGCCCGTCCGTGTTTGTCCGTAAAGTAGCCTAGTGGGCTGTCTGTACAGGGGCACACGCCGTGTAG
The DNA here is from genome assembly GCA_016785305.1 of Colistium nudipinnis. Classification (NCBI taxonomy): domain Eukaryota; kingdom Metazoa; phylum Chordata; class Actinopteri; order Pleuronectiformes; family Rhombosoleidae; genus Colistium; species Colistium nudipinnis. Next base: position 109,127 of record JAFBJU010000522.1, on the reverse strand, counting down.
AATGGAAGAAACGTTAAAGTCGACTTTCCCCGGCTTATTAGATTTATGTTCTGCATTGGACCGGGGAAAGCCCTCCGAGATGGACAGACCGCGCCTTGCACTGGGACAACCGTGAAGCATCCCTTTCGTTTTGCCATCTGGAAAAAATGAGTTTGTGCTCTGCACCGTGTAACTACGCGATCCCAGACCGTCTGTCAATTTTACCGACCTGCTACCGGCAGGGTAGATAAAACCACTCGGAATGGGATACGACTACAACATAATGAACTCTAACAGAATATAGTTCGGGCTGTAAGTCTCTTTCACCCTTTTATGCTCTTGGTAAAAAAAAAAAAAGGCCAAATATTTTCTGGCTTTTTCCAATTTGTGCCATTGAATGACCGCACTTTCTTTTCTTTGCGGATCTCTTCTTCTTCTCTTCTCTCCTCTTCCCCTGGCCAGATGTTGTTTGTGCCGGAGAGGTTGTGACGCTGAAATAATTCTGTTTTTTTTGTTTGTTTGTTTTTTGCGGGTGCCCGAGGTTACCGTCCCTGTCAGCTGGCCTGCGTGATGCGGCTGTGGTGGGACAGACAGGTTTGATCGCGATGTGGACCGATGCGCCGGGATGGCCGGGTGCATTCCTTCAACACGCTTCACCGCCCCAAACAGAACATATCAGGAGTCTCCATGTTCACTGGGAACACTCATGTCGTAAATGTGTATCTTTCGGAATATCGTGCGTTCTTTATTTCATTGTTTCTTCATTGCGGACACACGTGCATTTGTGTTAAACACAAACTGTGTGGTGCAGCGGTGACCGATAAACACAGCGATAAGAGTGTTGGGGTTCAGCGCTGTCAAGTGAGCACGGAGACCACAAACACGACCTAGTGCGCGCGAAGACGCACGCGGATCCCTCCTTTTGTAAAAAAAAAACAAAAAAAAAACGATTTTTTTGCTCACTCGCATACTCCACATCGATCCAGCCTTATCAATAGATTGCAGCATGGACACGGCTGTGCGTTCAGTGTTACGGCAGGTCAAAGACGGAGGACAGGGACGAGACAAGTGGTGAGATGGATAGGAGGAGAGGGGTAGAGCGCATCTCACTGAGAGAGAAATGGTGTGTGTGCGTGCGTGTGTGTGTGTGCGTGTGTATGTATGTGTGGGAGAGAGAGAGAGAGAGAGAGAGAGAGAGAGAGAGAGAATGACGCGCATGTCCAGTTCCTCCATGCAGACTGTTCTCCCAGGTCGCCAATCATTCCAGCGAGTTTCCCCACTCTGTCTCCCTCTCTGGCTCTCTCTCCCCCATCTCTATTTCTTTCTCTCTCTCTCCCTCTCTCTCTCCATCCTCGTCTTCACATGTGCACCGGACGCTCACTTCCCTCCTGAGCGGACACTGCAGGGGCAGAGACCAACGAATACGCCATGGAATAGGAATACTGCTGGACCAAACGGGGGAAGACAACCTATCGCATCTCTCTTCTTTATTCCCCCTCTTTTTTGTCTCCTGACACATTTTTTTTCTCCTTCTTCGCATCTCCCCCTCTCGGTTTCCCTCGATGTCTCTCAACAGTTTCTGAAGGTTTTGAAGGAAAGAAAGAAAAAATGCGGATTATTATTTTTTCCTGGCACTTTCTCGGGGTGTTTTCCGCCCTTTGGGGGGTGGCGTCGGGGGCTTTTCCCAGCTCAGTGCAGATAGGTGAGTTGTTGGATTAGTGATTTTACGCACGGACACTCCGGTCTGACACACTGCGCCCGAGCACTAGTGGATCTCCACAGACCGAGACACAGAGCGGGACCCTTAGGGCTCCACAGCACAAACAACTGGCAGTCAAACTTAAGAAATGCATGCAGGGTAAATAGGACGGAAGGACCCCTCTATATTCTTCCTGTTTTGTACCCAAGTTTTTTTTCTCTCTCTTTTTTTTTTTTTTTTTTACAGCTGCTGTGACTCATGTGGAGTATACATACGCACTTAACTCTAATGTTTCACCGAGCTTTACTCCTTTGGGGTTTTCTTTGCTTTACTGTTTAGACACTGCAGTAGTCTCGATCAAACACGCGCACGCGCGCGCACACACACCTTCTTATGTCAGTGCGGGAGAAGCCCGGTTTAATGATCCTGCCTTGTACATAAAGTTAACAGAATCTACAAGAACAGAACCGCATCCTCCTTCCAGCATATGGACCAAACATGCACGAGATCTCTCTCTCTCTCTCTCTCTCTCTCTCTCTCTCTCTCTCTCTCTCTCTCTCTCTCTCTCGCAAGCATGTGTGTGATAATGAATGCACTGCATCACTCCTTGTGGGGGGCAGCTGGGAGGTCCTATAATGAGATTCAGCTCCTTGACTCTGTCTTCCTACAGCTGCCCATAAACTTAATACGCTAAATATTTTCTGCTTGGCACGCACGCACGCACTCGCACACATATTGCACTGTTTGAAAGCATGCAGGCACAGTGAGCCCATAAAAAAAAGGCACACATACTGGGTTGTGCACACAGCTACAAATATGCATTTACATGCATGTAGCATGAGGGTGCACACTATTACATATATAGGCATGCCTGTATGTGTATACACAGTGGACATGTACGAAGGCATGTACATACATAATGTACCGTACAAAGCATTTGTGGTCATGCAGAACACTCATCCATACTTTATGCCATACTTGAACATTCATTTGGCTTTCTGGCAGTTCATTTGAGGAATCATTTGCATACCTCTGCATTGCACACAAGTCGAACATCAGTAGAAGCACAGGCAGCGTTTTGTCCCTATATTTGCGCAGGACAGAGAGAGAGAGAGAGAGAGAGAGCCAGAGAGCCAGAGACCGATACACATTAAACAATTTGGGAAACATATTGGGCGCGACTGCTGCAATAACGTGTGTCACATTGGGACACAGGCATGTCTGTGACCGTGTGTGTGTGTGTGTGTGTACTTGGTAGAATTTCTTCCCAAACCAGAGCCCCTGTTTTTTCTTCGAAAACGATTCTAGATCTACAACTCTAAACAGGGGATTTTATTGTTAAGTATCAGTAAGTATAGGCAAAATATTCTTTGCACGTCACCCACACACACAAGTGTCACAATGTTTTTAATGCATGTGTTGGTTTTGTGGCTGGCTTGGGTGAGATGAAGGATCTGCCAAAGGGCTGTGCCAGGGAGAAAGCAGAGACAAACTCCTGGTATGATGGAGACACATGATGTACAAGACAGATAAGTCACATGCTTATTAAGGATGACGATTCCAAGGCTTCACTTTTAGAGGTAATCCAGTGTGACTCAGTGAAACTTAAGTCGCCTCAGACATCAGTTTTTCCTCCTGTTCAAAAGGCCGTAAGGAGTCATCGAGCAGCTGGATATTAGCGAAACAAACATCGATTATTCACACAAACACATTTAACTCGACGGTTCCATCCGCTTACTGGAGAGATTCATCCAGACGACACAGTGACAAAGCCAGGAGATCTCTCTCCCGTACCAGTGGTCGTGCGGAAAACAAACGTTGCTGCCGCAGTTTTAGCTCTAAAATGGCCAAGAATAGCCCCTGAAGTTGCATGCGTTTTATGTCCGTGGCGTTGGCTCAATAAACCGATCGTGGCCCTGTTGTGGTTACCCTGTCCCCTGCCGCGTTCCATGTGTGGACGGTGTCACGCGGTCATTCGCTGGTTGTCTATTCACGTGTCATGTTCGGTTTTCCCTTTGACTTACGGCGCCAACACATACACGCACATGCCTTTCATGTGTACCTTCGGTCCCATCGTGCTTTTTGCCCTTGACTTCGAAGGGATGCATGTAGTTCCTCAGGCGTGAGATCCCTTTCACACAGCGGTGGCGGCCTGCCAGTCTTTGCCAGGTCTCTCGCATTTTTATTATTTCCGTGCATTTCCTCTCCTTACCTCATCCTCTAACTTTTTCGACCTTTTAACATCGGCTTCATTGTGTCTCCTCCTCTTTTCTGCTCCCACTCGTTCTTCTTCTCTCAAATGGACCCTATTGAGGGATACTCTCATTTTAAAGGCCAACTGACACTTAGCACTCGCCTCCCTCTCCTTTCATGGGCCACATTTTTCTTTCAACTAGCTGACACTTTTTGATCTGTCCTTCCCCCCTCTGATTTTCTTTTATATCCTGTCTGATTCATTATCTCTTTGACTGCCTTTCTGTCGGCTTGTTTTTCTCTCTCTCTCTCTCTCTCTCTCTCTCCATCTTTCTCTCTTTCTTCAGTTTCACCAATGAGTTGCACAGTGTGTGTATCCGTATGCCAGTTTGTGGTCACGTTTACGCGAGTGTGTGAGTGCGTCGACGTGCTGCAAGACAAAGTATCTTTTTTGACAAAGCTGACGAAGATCTTTCATTCTTCTCTCCCTCCCCTCAACTGTTTTCCTCTGCCCTCCCTCCCAATCTGTCTTTCTTTCCCGACATCACTCTCCTTCCCGACTCTCTCCCTCTCTCGCCAAACCTCCCATCCCACCCCTCTTTGCCCTACAATAACTCACTTCCTTTCCTCTCCATCATGTTCCTCTCCCCGCTTGCCCTCTCTCTCTCTCTCTTTGTCCCTTTCTCTAGGCGGGTTGTTCATTAGGAATACTGATCAGGAGTACACAGCGTTTCGACTAGCTATCTTCCTCCACAACACCAGCCCCAATGCTACGGAAGCTCCCTTTAACCTGGTCCCGCACGTGGACAACATCGAGACCGCCAACAGCTTTGCTGTCACCAACGCATGTAAGTGTTAAGATGTGTGAAAGAGAAGAGCGGGGCTAAGACGAGTGTGTGCACGTGTACATGTTTCTCTGTCCATGTTTGTTCCCCAGTCTCTGTTCCAGTGCTTCCTCATCATGTTGTTGACCAAAGCTTGGTTTAATTAGGAGCTATTCCAAAGAAGGATCGTCATAATCCAGCGTTTGCGCCGCGCAATAGGGGCAGTTCTTGTGTTGAATGCTATATTTGGAACGTGGAGTTCCCGATGCTCCAATCTACATGCAAAGCCACATGGTTAATTTCTTCTCACAATAATGGCCCACCTTAGTGTTTTCATCCTAATTTCCCCTTCATAAGTCATTCACATCTATACCCACTTAGTACTATCCCTCCCATCTGGAGAAAAAGATAAGGTTACCCATAATGCAATACTGCAGCTCATTACAACGCTGAAATTAGTCTCAGAACAGTGGCAACCGGTGGTGAAAAGGAGTCCTTTGCGTTCGGAGCAGAGGGGAACAGTTGGTACGTGTGTCCTCTCTGATCTTCTGAAGGATGACAGGTAATCTTTCAACATCCCTGTCTGGTCACCGAGAGTGGAGAGCCAATCCCCCATATGCCCGCTCGACCCGGACGCGAGCAAGATGGGCTTTGTGATGTTGGCAAAGGCACGTCAGCGTTGACGAGGCTACTGTGGGCGGCCGAGAGAACTGCTTGCTATGCTGTTTCGTGTTGAATCCGATTTTTGTTTTTTGGGTGGAAGACCTGCTAGGTTCCGGCCGTATCAGACAATATGAGCCATTCTCAGTCTGAGTACGTCTTTGACTTGTCTGTTTGTCTTCGTTTTGTCTTTGATCAGAATAGATAGAATAAGAATCACCAAGCATGGCATGCTGGTACAGCTCTTGTCGTAATCTCCAACTTCTTTTGTGCCGATTTGAAATGCTCCCCCCCTCCGCCCCGCTCTGATTTTGGATATCATCCAACACTTCTGCACTTTTCTTGCATTGAAGAGTGCTTTGATAGTGGACCTTTTCTTTATTTCACATAAACGCACATTTGGCTGGTGGAACGGGGCTGTTGCAACCATTCCTTCAATCTGATTATGGTTTCGTTTTTGGATGCCACTTGGCCTGCGCTTGTTGAAATGTTCCGAAAAGGACCTAAGTGATCATGATTTGTCGCTGCAAAGTAGCCGAGAAGACCATTGACTGACCATCAGACATGCGCAGAGTGACACTGGTAAAAGCCAATGACTTTAGAATTAGAATTGCGCGTCGTTCCCCGTTAACCCCATCTGTGGCGCATGCAAGGCCACAGAGCAGAAGGGCATTAGAGGCGGCATCTCTTTTGTTAGTGGCATCCTTCCAGAAGGAGACCACCTCGACTGGGCCTCGAACCGGCAACCTTCCGGTCCGATGCCTGTCTCCCTCACCACTGGGCCACCTCTCCGCCAAATGGGTTCGACGCGTCTCTGTGTATATGTTTGAGATAGCAGTCTCCACGGGGGGAATTCCCTTTTTTTTTCTCATTCATCTGTTTCCCGGTGAGAGAGGCGTGTGTCATAATGTCACCGCATGGGAGGTGATGAATGATCAGTTTCTTTGTAAACGTTTTTGAGGCCCTAAGTAGAAGTGTAAAAGCGAAATCTTATCGGTCGTGGGAATCGGCAGTGTGTGGCAATAATGTTGATCAAAGAAAACAGAATGTTTTTTTTTTTATTAAATCAGGGTTTTCTATGATGCAAAATATCAAGGTTTTGGGTGTAATTCATCACTGAATGACGAGGTGAACTTTTTAGTCGTATGTCTTGTCATAGCATATGGTTCTGTGTCATGACGCCACTTATTTGAATGAAATGTTCTCAACATTATAGTGTTCGTGTTATACCTCCCTATCTCATTAAACTTTAACCACTCGACTAACTAGGCGGCGAGGGCAAAATCAATACAGTACAATACGACATTACAGTACTTCTCCTCATGGTATTATATCAATATGTTCAACAGGATTCTGTCATTTTATCGAGGTTGCGCACAGAAGCTGACAAGCTCTGCAGTTAAACAAAGCCACTGAAAAGAGTAAAAAAGGTTCTCAAATCAGTGTCCCAAAGTCTGAAAGATTTAGAATATATTCTGGCATTTGCTTTATTATGCATTAGTAAAATGAAGTCAGATAGCCTAAGTCCCTGGAAGGCATTATTACAGATTTTAACTGCAGCCAAATGCATATTACGTATGATCATAAATCAAAGAGTTTAGAAAATTCAGGGTTTGTTGTCTGCCACCTACATGTATTGTCGACATACCTAAACTTACAGACAGCTGTAATATTCCTACTGGCTCCTCCCAGCCAAAAATATCATAATTTCTTGTCTTATTATTTGTTTGAGGCCGTGTCACAAGCAAGGGACACAGTGAATACGCGTCAGATGGCTTTCTTACTTCAAAACTTGCTTTTGCTTCGTACTGTCATCCCTATTTTCTACCACAGTGTGTCCAATTTACCCCGATGATCTCTCTGGGGTTTCGTGATAACAAGATCTCGCTCTGGTATGAGCAAGCTATTTAGAATATTCCCCTTTAACTGAATGGTGCAGCCATAAAAACATGGAGTGGTGGGCTTTAAGATTGCTGCAAGTGTAAACATCTTAGCTCCCGTGAGGATTTGAAACAACATGATACAGAATTTATTGGTGGCACTGTCAGATTTTTTCTAATCTACTTTAGGGAAAATACAATTGGCAACCTGTGTTTTGAAGGATTAGGCCAGTAATATTTCATTATTGTCAACAAATGATGAGGTAAATACAACTACGTCCTTAGGGCGACACACGTCTGTTCATGTCAGTGTTGCATTTGAGTCCGTTTTACATATTATTTCCCATTGTTGCGAGTACTCAAGGATGAATAAACCAAATGTGCGTTCGTCTATGGCTGAAAATAATCTAAAAAACACACACACTCGCACACTCACAATATATTCCTGTCTCAGTAAAATGTGCAAGAAACTACAGTGCCCAGCTGTCTAAGGCAATTCAGTTGCCTGTTTAAAAGACAAACTGTATATTTATGAGTCAAATTCAGACACGTGGGCTGAGGGCTCTGCGTTGAAGGTGATTGAAAGAACAGAGAGAATAATGCATTGACAGTGTTGGAAGTACACAGTAGATAAGGGCCTCCTTTTATTCTCTCAACTGTGTGTGTGTGTGTGTGTGTGTGTGTGTGTGTGTGTGTGTGTGTGTCTCTGTCACACACCGGCACTGAGCCATGAGAGGTGTATGTGGAAAAGGAAGATTTTCTATGTGAATTGTCTGCTCTCTGTCAGGATCCACGTACTTCTCTATATCTCTCTCTGTTCCTTTGTCTGTCACGCTATCCCCCCGTCACCCTCATCTGCTCCGACTCCGGCTCCCTCCTCTGCTCCGTTGTCATGTTTTGCCGTCCGTCTTCCCCCTCACAGGCGTGGTGAATGGATCTCTAAATTAATCCATGGCTCTTGCTCCGGGTGCCGAGTGACGTACTGAATTAGAATAGGGAATTCTGCTCCTGACCTTGGCTCTCTGTTCTGGTATTCAGGAAGCGTGAAAGGATCATAAAAAAAAAAAATCCCTGCTCCCAGTCGTTTTACCCTAGTCACTGAGGAATACGGCCTCTTTCCCTCCCAGGGTCACACATGCATATATCCTCTGATGCTGTATAACTGTCTCTGTTGCTTCCTGCATGCATGTGCATGGCCATGTTTTTTCCTCTTTTATGGTACGTAAATGTGCGTATTTGTGTTCTGTAGATGTTTGATATTTGTGTCTTCTTTTTTTTTCGGTTCTTACATCTGTGCATGTGAGTGTGTGTGTGTGTTTGGGTGTGTGTGTGTCTCTCTCTCTGATATACCTCTGCCATAGAAGCACAGTATTCCAAAGGGCTCACTCCTGTGCCTCTATCCACTGGCTTATAGGAAATAATGCATGTGAATAAGCCCAGCCCAAAGCTGCAGTGCATGCAGTGAAATTCCTGTGACATTTATGTCCATATTAATCCCATGTGTGCAGACTTGTGTTACTGAGGTGTAGGGACACATGTGTAAGTGTTTTTGCTGTGTAAAAAAAAAAAACAGCCCACTGAGAAAGTGGTGCTGTGACTGTAAGTGTGAGTGTCGAAAGAAGTAAACATACAATATATACACTGTATATATATATATATATATATATATAAATGGTATGTGTACTTCTTTATAATCTAAGACTCATTCTATTTTATTCTATTAAGTACTGTACAGCACTGTATTGTAATGATGGTGTGTAGTGTGGTGTGGTGGTTTAGATGGTTGATTGCGGGGATGCGTAACCCCATTTTTCATCTAGAGCTAATATAGGTTGTGCCTCAATCATTCACAAATCAATACAGTTTATGTATTATTGACTGCCACAGATTGCATTGAGATGTAGGCTGCACCTGATTATCTTTGCGGCCTGACTAAGTTGGGCTGTTGGAATCTTTATATCCTCATGGATTCTGTCTTGTTTGCCCCTCTAAAATTGACTCGGATGCGTAGGCGATTCTGAGGATTCTGAGTCGGGTACATCATGACGGGAGAGAAGTTATCACATTCTTCATTACATCTCTAATGAACCGCAGAGTGCATTTGCTCGGTTCTGAAAATGGGATGGACAGCCCAACTTTCTTGTAAGACAATATGCTGCCACTTATGTTTCGGAGAATATATCTGAAATTTGGCCAATTCTTACTTGTTTGTCTTATTTTCTGGTGAATTCTCAATAATGTACTTTCAGTTGTTTTACAGTTTTTGCAAATGCAATAAGAAACGTGCCACGGAGGACACCTTTTCACTTCTACACTCTCTCTCCCCCTCCCACACACACACTAACACACGCACACCAACACACCCACACGCACATTCAAAGAGTCTCAGTCGCTCACATTCATTCATGCCCAGGCTTGGGGATTTGATCACATTGATTTGTGGGGCGCCATGCTACAACTCTGCAGCGCCCAACAAACACACACAAATACAATTTATTTTGCACAGTCCCCCACACACACGCTTTCACTCTCTGATACATGCACATATTGATTGGCCAACCTGTCCACATATATCTCCAACTTTCTCTCATACAGCATTCCTCCGTGCCTTTCCCAGGTACACTACTTTCATTAAACACCTCAGTCATCTTGTAGGAGGCTCAATAATAGCACTGTACCACCGTCTTTATGGGTGACGTTTTGCGTGGTTGTACGTCTTCATAATGGCCACTCTGGGGGAAACTAGAATGAAATAATATCTGAAACCCTGTCAAGGAAAAGATATAGATTGCGGCGAGCCTTCGTTTATTCATGTTACTGGCACACTGAAGTGCTGGATGACTCTGACAGGTCCCTAAATGCTTTTGGCATCAAGATACATGCGGTCCAGGGTAGTAACGGATTCGTTTTTAAACTTTTCATTTTAAGCCCACTCTCAGGGGCCATTGCAGAATGGAGCATTATTTTTTTAGTTGCCAGTCAATAATAACACTAATGTTATTGCTCAGTGGTGGGTTAAAGTCGGTTGTTGTGACTGTAGTAATGAGAATAAAACAGAGGTAAAAAGCAACAGAGATAATTACCAGCTCAGCTGTGTTTTTCGGTGCATACTGCGCCTTAGCTAATGTCATGAATCCTGCGCCCGCAAGCTCCAGAGATGGCGGCTTTAATGATGCAGAGGTTCCAAGCTGCCTCTTGAATCAAATGGCTCTCCATCCAGTCAAGTCAACCTCTTGGAAACGACTAGTTTCGCAAAGTATGTGCCGTCCATGGGCCAATTTCCAAATCTTATTTTCTATTACTTAGCAGTACTTCCTCGATGCCTTTTCAAACTCTTCGAGTTGTAATGACGGACGCGACCATTGTTTTTAAATACATTTTCCCCTCTTTACTTCTATATGGACCAGTATTCAGTGCTTGCATGTGTATATGGTGGCTCACATGGATGAATGTAAGTGCTGCCTGAAGAAGCCCTCGGTTGCAAATTTGATTCGAGCCTCAGTAGTAAAGACCAAACAGCCAGCAATATTGTTAGACTGTGCGGCATGTCCCAATGAATGTGCCCATTTGCTGCACGTAATCGGATTTCACTTACTGGTGCAATAAAACAGTGTGTCACACTTCTTTCATTAAAAACTCCACTGCCAGCGACTGAAATTGACAATCCCACTGCACTAGTAATAGTAAGTACCATTTTTAAAGACAGTAAATCCTGCTTTCATGATTAGTCCGGAGGGCTGTAATCTACAGGCAGCATTATCCTATAAAATATAATATTTGTCAACCGGATTAAAATTTTTCTAATGACGAGTGGGCAATCTATTCTCTGTTGTCTGTATCTCTCAGCTTTTTTGTACCCGGGAATTGTTCAGCATTTAACCGCACTGTGCGCCTTCAGTTTTAATAGGGACAAAAGGTCATTAGAACAGCATTTAGTGTATCATACTGATACTAAAACTGCGCTGAATCTCATGAAATCATTTTAGTGGGTCTGCTGTTTCTTTAATGCAAGAGGAATCACAGGGTGACAGGTTTCACAGACTGCAGACTGAAGCTGGTTCGAGCAAACTGTCCCATAACATGATAATGCAGTATCAATCACAGGGAAAATAAACCAATTACCTGCTGTGGCACAATCAGAGGGATTTTTTTTTTCAATCTGAATAGGTCAATGCTGTTTTCTCTATACCTGCTTGTTCATGCTTCCGTAATAATAACAGTCAATTGTAATATCAGACTAGCCAGCGTGTCTCACCCCCCCCCCCGGTCGCCCCACCCCCCCCCCCCCCACACACACACACACACGCACACACACCCATAAGTGTCTATCTAATGTGCTTCATTAAGACCTCTATTTTCACATTGGGCATGAAAGCTGTGCTGTAAACGGAAAAATGTCCGTCTCCTCTGGGTGTGTTTTTCAGACTGAAAAGTTTGGAGGATGAAAAGCATGATAAGAGATGACAGAATTGCAAGTGTTGCACATCCCCATAGCAAAACACAGAGGTGCATATACTGAATGGGGCACTGTTGGCAGTAATTGTCTGTGACGTCTTTTTGTTGGTCTTCAAACTGGGGACTTAGACTGCTGCTGTTTCCATGCTCTGTTCAAAGGATTTCCATTTGAAAACACCTTTTTTTGTTTCATTAATCATCTCTCTTAGCTTTTTTTTTTACACTCGCAAGCCCGTGCATGCACATAAAGAAACAAAACATTGTGCTTGCTGATGTCTATTGGCTCTGCTTTTTGACTTCATATTATATATAATATCATAATAGTGTAAATGGCACTGTTTATTGCTTTTAAGAGCATGTTACATTCGTTCTTGATTTTTATGCTCTCCGTGCTACACCATTTTTTGCTCTCTCTCTTTTTCTCGACACTCGTATGTTGGTTTCCATGGATTTATGATGTGGATGAAAGAAAGGGCATTACTTAATATTGATGAGTGCTGCCACTCAGTCTTTCTCTCCGAGGCTCACTTAGAGATGAGAGCCATGACCTTTACCCACAAGCACTCACGCACGCACAGACACACACACAAACACACACAAACACGCACACACTAACACACTCCGCGTTGTGTCCCATCACCCTTACAAACACACATTTAAACTAAAAATAATTACAAACATTCACTTGATGCACAGGCAAGTTGGTCAACATTAGCATGGAAACCTGTATTTTCATGTACAGAACATTGCTCATTTAAGTCACTCCAACTTTAGAGCCTGTGTTAACCTGGAACCAAATCATTTCCAATGTCCGGTGGTATTCCGTGTGTGTAATGGATGCCTAGGAAACCAGCAGGTAATTCATCACACTTACAAATCGGAAGAGAAGAAAGAGTAGTGAGTAAATCAGCTACTAAACAGATCATTACAATATCAGGCCTCATATTGGGAGAGAGAAGGACTCTCATGGCAGTAGAGGAAAATAATAAATGATGCACTCTTTGGCAATAATCACGGGGCAACGTGCACACATGAAGAGGCAGTGCGTGCAGACATCCACACACACACACACACACACACAAACACTGGAACACAATTTCTTCCTGACAGCAATGGTATTTATCTCCTTAAGCTCACCTGTGTGTATTCATGTGCATCTCTCTTTTGCTCTCTCTCTCTCTCAGTGTGTGTGTGTGTGTGTGTGTGTGTGTGTGTGTGTGTGTGTGTGTGCAAAAGAGAGAATATGCATGTGTGTCTGTTTCAAAAGTCAGATCACGGATCGGTTTGCCCACTCACATTCTGCGCTCCTCATGCTGAGGTAGCGGAGTGCATCAAATAACACACGCACACGCACGCACACAGACAATCGATTGGGCTCTTCAGACAGACAGTGATGGATGGACACAGCCTTGCTTCTATTTATACCTCTTCACACCGTGCGTCTGCCTTCTCATCTTCACAAGTACAGCAACAGGAAGAAAATCCCTGTATCTTAGCACAAACCACACAGCCGTCTGTTCGACTGTGTCAGGGGAATATTTGCAATGATCTGCATTCCAATGACTCGCGCCTGGTTTTTTTGCACCTCGCAGGTTTTTCCCGGCTGAGCCACATCTCTGTCGCGCAGCCTGCCGATTCGCCTATTTCTGAGGCAGCAGTGGGCCACAGCACCGCATGGAACCACTTGCTGCCTCACAGGGAGCTTCCTGAGTGGTTGCTTTCCTTGTGTGATCGCAAAGTCGCGTGCAGGAGCAGGACGCAGAGTACAGCCATGTAAGGCGAGGGGCCGCTTCACGAGCGTGTCGCACGGGCATGAATATGCTCGCGGTGCTTGGATGTGCAATGTTAACGTTACAGAATGCGTCTCATTGGGCTTTCCCCTTCAGCTTACGAGCACAGCCAAGCCATTCATCTTTTCCTGGCGTTTGCCTGAAACATGAATAAATAACCGTTTGTCTGCAGGGGCCTAAAGATATTACACGCTTACTAAATAGCATGAAAACATTTCTTTCGTATGTTTTTGTCTGATTTCACCTTAAACGGACAAATAAGCTGTTCGATGTTTCCGTGCGTCGACTATGCTTCAATGCCTCAGTTGTAAGAAATCAATAATGTATAAAACATACAACAGACGCAATCTCACCATAGACTTGAATCTACTTTTATGATCCTTCTGTCGTTTACTTTTGATAGTGATCGCCTCATTTGCTGAATTTTACACCATGCTAGTACTTTTGGTGAAGTATAGCTGGTGAATACATCTTCAGGCAGTAGTCATGTATTTCGCCCATTGACCCTGTATTTCCCATATCACTACGAGTGTTTCTCCACAAGCTGGGACATCAGCAGCATTAACGCCAACATATTTTATAGCTCTTTGTTATTTTACAGACAACGCACTTCAGTACGATTCCTCTCATTGTAAAAAGCCAATCAAAAACAGCAGCCTCGCAATAGAGCTTGATTGAAGAACAATTCAAAAGACACTGGGGAGTATTTTAATATTAAAAGAGTCAAGTCAAAGTGTGTGGGTCAGGTTGGTCCCGTGTACGATAATCACAGGGACACACTGTTTCTCCGATGACTCCGTTTAAAGCGAGTCGGGCAATGTGAACTAGCTGAGCGTCCGCATTACCTCTTGGCAGTGCAGAAAGAGTTCAGAACAAGGTCAAAACCTTCCCATCTGGGACCCCTTTAGTTGGAGGAGTCACCAGAGGGTGCGTACTAAATGGGATCACCAACTGCCTGGAGGACTCCACTGCTGTTGTCCTTCCCTCTTTTTTTTTTTTTTTTTTCTTTTTTCTCTCTCAAGGGAGTGGGCACCGCTCAGTGGCCGTTCCACATTCGTCTCGTACTGACCAGACTCTCCCTGTAACACATTTTTTGGATATTGTAAGGAGAACAATTCCTACTTCTAGAAGTCTGTCTCCTTTTGTAGCCTGTGTCCATCCATCTGTCTTGTTCCGTTTCGATTCGCGTTGCTGAATCCTGTTCATTAGCAGCCATTGTTGTCCCGTGGCTGAGTAGCTGGAGGGAAACGCTCCCCTCGGAAGCTTTTGATTGCGAGAACTTTCAAAATTGACTTTGTAATTACACATATAGCATTTCCATGGGTAAATGTCACGACTGCGTGAGGAGGTGTGTTGGGTGTGTCCAGACGGATTGCACCGCTTTTCTCAGATCCACAGTAATTGTCTGTTACTTTGTTTGTTTGCTTCTTTCTTTTTTTCTCAGAGAGATGGAGAGGAGAGCAATACCACCTCAGACAGCATTTGGAGTTTGTAAGGCAGTAGGTGAGACTAGAAAGGAAAGAATTGGGTCAGGAATGTGTTTGGTGTCTGCTTGAGGCTGAAACAGGAGGGGGACTAGCGAGGATGGCGAGAGATTAAAAGAGAAGAAAGACAACAGCTGTATATGCGTTTGCACGGATCTATGTTGCAATAATTACATCTGTCTCCTTGGTATATGCAGGGCACGTTTTACCTGCCGTGTGATATAACACACTGTGATCCGCTTGGCTTCCATAAGAAACATATCCATATCTTGTCAACTGTAGATCCATGAAACGCTAATCGTGGTGGTGAGACAGTTACAGTATCAACGATGACAATCAGCCCCTAATCGGGATTATGACACTGTGGCTTATCGTGGCAGTTACTCACACTGTGAATTACTGGCACCAATGCACACGCGTTTAACTCTCACCCCACCCCTCTTATTCACATGAGTATAGACATGCACATGCTACTCTCCCTTTGCTCGTTCTCCCACAGGCTCAAGTCCTCACACACATACTTGTTCTGTCTCACACACACGCACACACACACACACACACACACACACACACACACACACACACACACACATGGTCATGCGCTCAAGGGGATGATAGTACAGATGGCATAGTGGAGTAATATTCTCCATATGGGAAGGTAATTTCGTCAGAGCAGTCGTGTGAGGAGAAGGGGAGAGCGAGATTAGATCTGCAGAGGGAGAGAGAGGCTCACTTTCTGTAATACATGGCCACAGGATCATGCCCGACTTAATTTGGTCATTTAGAATAATAGCTCTTTATTTCGTAGAAAGTGAGTAGCAGTAAATGCAGTTATAAAACCAAGATAACACAGCTGTAGTTATCCATTGAGACATGTTCTTTTTAATTTGTATCTTTTATTGTCCCTCTTCTGACATGACAGGCAGCTCTATTTTTTTTAAATGAACCGTCATTTTTATAGTTTCTAAATCTTTCCACACGTTGCCAGGGATAAAACTGGAGGGGCAATGCGTGGCCAAAGAGGTGGAGGAGTGCCACAAAACCTGTTTGTTTTGAAGTCAACGTCACGGAAAGTAACACCAACAGAACAGAAGGGCTTGGCAATAAAGTGAATGTATTGTTAAAATAATACAGTAAGATGGGAATTGGGATCGTTGCCCTGAGTCCGTAAGTTCCGTATCTGTAAACACAAGCTTGGCAGAAGGTTCCAGACCGATAGCTTTGACGCATGCAGGATCAGACAAAGGGTCAGACAAAGAGTTTAGTTTGGACAGTGAGCAATAAAATCAATCAGCTTGGATTAGCTGATAAGGAGTTGAGTCCTACATTCTCTGCTGTCCTTCCATGGACTCCAGAGGAAGCAGAGCTTGATTTAAACCAGTTAAAGTGGGAGCAAGGGAAAAGGTACACGCTACAAACAATACATTCAGATACAGATGGCAGGAATTAGAAGAAGTTTTGTTCCAGCACAGATTTGAGTGGATGCTAATGAGTTGGCAGAAAGCTATCTAAAAGGCGCCACAAGAAAGAGACTATTATTGTGAAGCAAAGCTCGGCTGAGGATTAAAAGTATAATCAAGAAAGAAATGATATATGGTCAGAACAGGGCTGATATTACTACAACAATCAAAGTAAGGTGGGGGAAATTAAATTGGGCAATGGGAGTGGAAAGGAGAAGGACATCATATCAAAAATGAGATTGGGGCAATCAGGTCCTGAATAGTGAATTATGCAGCATGAAGAAGCGTGCTACAGGTAGCTGTGAACACTACAGAGAGGGAGAAATAGTGGAGCATGTTTCTTTTTATACCGTGCCGTAAGTATTAGTAGGCGAGACATGCACTCCAGAGAAATCAAATGCCACTGGGTATCTGAAAATTGACGTTCAGGCGATGGAAGCTACATCATCCAAAGGATGTCATTTTTGGACAATACAAGCGTTGGACGAGAGAATTTGATCCATATATATGTAGTGATGATCCTCTCCAGAGGGTTGGCAGTTATGCCCAAACAAAAGCTTTGCCAATCACAAATACACAACAATAGAAGGGAATTAAAAACTTTCCTCATAAGTGTCGCTTATCAGGAAATGTCACTTTAGATGAAATAACGACTTTCTCAGAAAATTCCAGCAGGATTCGCAAGACTATGGCAACTGTCTGGATAATACATGGATGCACACTATATTTTATTTTCTAATTCAACCTCTAAGTAAACCGCTCAAAGCATGTTCAGAGCTGCAGTTTAATCATGGCTTGGGTCTAAGAAGGCCGGTGTTCCTTTCACTACCCTGTAGGCGAGCAGCCGAGTCTTGGATGTGGACTGGAACCTGGGGAAGGCTAAACAGGGTAAGGCTGATAACCTCCTTTAGTGTGGCGGTTGGTTGTTTACCTACAGGCAGGAATACCTGCAAGAATGCTGATAAATTCCTGAGCATGTGCGTCCTCCAGGTGGATTCTGGATTCAGCACCATGGACAGCGGCGTGACACACAGTATTTCTACTCGGTGTTCGAATTCCCCTTTACTAACTTAATATGGTATGGGCTACCTTTACTCCCTGTCCTCCTACATAAAGCCACAAATCTCACTCTGTCTTTCCTTAACATCTGTCAGTTCCCTGATTTCTAGCCACCACGATCCATTATAAACTTGACAGGTTAATTGCTGAGGAGCCGTGAAGTGCTTTGGATGAGTGGTTTGGTAACTCCGGCATGGATCTGAGAATCCCTTATGTTTATGTTACTTGTCTCAAGTGTTTCTGTTAATGCACATTTCTTTGGACCCCTCAAAGATTAAATTTTTTTTTTGTTAATCCAAAAACAAAAATGAGGTTGTAAAAATTCATGTCACAATCTGTATGACCATCATGCAAATAAGGTGACATAGTAGTAGAGCCAAAGGAAACATTTGTACTGCTAACTTGAAGTCTATTCTTACTGAAGTCGAAACATTTTATTAAATTAGCGCAGGCTCTGAAGGATTATCATGGCATTCAACGTCATGTCAGGCAGTGGAGACACTGGATGCCAATACTCTGAATATCTAAATCACTTCCAGTTTTGTAGAAACAGTTGAAAAATACTGGAGACTATAGATTGTAAGTTCTTTTTATAGAGCAAATCTATTTTTCATGAGAAGTCTTCTGTGTTTTGAGCTCCCTGGACCTTTTTGAGTGTTTGCCTGCTGTGGATTCAATGCTGCCAAGTGAGAGAAAAGGAGAGATGGGACACACAAAAACTGAATACGAGGACATCGACGACACTGACTACACACTAAGCTCTGAAACATGTCTTTCGTTATTAATTGTAACAAGAGGGGATATTTTCTCTAAGGCAGATTATAGGCGGCAGAAGGCAGTGTTCACTGAATCGGCGGATGTGTTCCCCTGCATGTGTGCTCACCCGACCATCCATCTAGGCGGTTGTTCATGTCCTGCACATGTCTTTGCACATCCGTCTTCATATTTCATGTTGTGTGTGCGCAATTAACTGCTCTGTTTGTTTGTTGTTATCCGCACACAAACAGCTTAGCCTCCAGAAAGCGAGGCCGAGTCATTATCAAACGCAGCTCCTGAAAGCTTGATGCTCTGATAAGACACAGAATTTGTGTCTGCACACGTCTGAAGATGTGTCCATAAAGTATAAGCTCAGTGGTGTATGCAAATGGTGCTTTGTGCCAAAGGGAAATTAAAGTGGCGGACCAGTGCCAGTGCAAGAATTCTTTTATCTAACATGGAAACTTTGTGTATCTGCTTGAAATGAAAAATTGGGTAATTAATCCATGCAATTAAGATGAACAAAACATGTATTACATTAAACGGGAAAATAAGATTTTGAAGCTTGTGCAATTTGTTTGTTTATTTGTCGAGAAGTTACCAATGGCTGTGTGAACCTGGATAAAAATGATTAATGATAATGTCCTGGTTAAGAAGACAAATGCCAGTCTTACTCAAGTTTGCGTCATTGGTTGACTTCCAAAGCCAATTGCATACAAACTGTTCTTGTTTACCAAACACATGATAATCCTTACACATTTATGTCTTTTCTTAGACCGTTATGTATTTATTCCTTAAGCACTGTGGCCACACAACTAATCAAAACCACAATAATAGCCGCTGCTATGTGTTCAAACTGAAAAAAACTGAACCTGCTTATCATATCCATTTAAAAGAATGTCTGTCAGGAAATTCTGGAGCTGTGCGTCTCCGATAAACCTTTTTTTTTTTTTTTGTATTCATTGGGCAAATGCTCAGCATTAAATTCCCTGAACTGAAAAAAAAGAAAAATCTCACTGCAGAACACTGTGTAAAGAATATTCCAACAGCTTTGTCCACAGCTGTGTATTGTGACTCATACTGTAAACATTCAACCTGTTCAATAGCACATACAGGTTATTTATTAAGGTTTTATCCTCGCATGTACGTGGGCATTTGATTATTCAGTGAGAAAGGGCAACACCAAATTGCACTCAACCCAGAGACAGCATGCAAAAAAGATTAGGTTCCCAGCTATATTTTGGATTTTATTTTATATACGGATGTGTGCAGTCAAAGTTTGCCCTTTACCAGTGGTTTAGGCTGGCAAGGCTGAGAATAGAGCCTTTTGAGCAATGACCACGTGTGGTTAAGTCTCGAGAGAATCTGCAGTGGATGGCAGATGGTGTGGATTAACAGTGACTTGAGGTCACTTTTGTGTGTTTTGTATGTGTGGGTGCGTTTTACTAAGCCCTGTGAGCCAAATGGTATCTAAAATTCCAGGAGATAAATGGAGTAAGAGACATATCTGGCAGGGATTTTAATGTCAACTGTGGTGTGGCTGATTACACCATTTTGTTTCTCAAGTGCATGCCAATTAAAAATCAGGGAAATCGCAATGTGTGAAGGTGTAAAGGTACAGTCTTACATTCAAATATTGCTGCCGTAGGTGTCCATTGCCAGGTAGTAACAGAAAAGGTTTCTTTACAGAGCAATTTGGCCAAACCGGGATAGCAACTGCAAAACAATATTGCTCGTCTGACTCCAAGCCAGGTTTTTGATGGTCAAAAGCACAATCGCGTTCCACAGCCTCAAGAAAGGGATGTGCCCACAATGGGACCGACAACAGCTGAATTTAACGCCAACGTGCCCATGGGTGCAAGTGTATGGGCTATTTAAACAACGTGGCCGCAGGACAGGAAAATGACATCTGTGACAGTCAGACACTAAGGACACTTGAATCACACTTGGGTAAAGGCTAGGGCCCTACGGTGTATTAAAATTGGATCTGACCAAAAACATCTCATAGCAACTTATGCAGCATTATTCTGTGATGACTGCTTATTTATTCACACTTTTTGTCGAATGCGTTTTTCATTGAGACAGATACGATACACAGAGGATTTGCACGGCAATATTCCAAAGCAATGCATCACAGTGTCCGGTAATTAGTGTCAGCGGTTGTGCTGAGGACCCAAATTGTTCTCAGTTGTTCACATTTTCTTGGACAGCTACATTAGTATTTTAAGCAACTTGTCATAACAGAGGGTTTTTTATTATTATTATTTTTTTTTTTTTATATATATATTTTAAAAATTGTTCCTAAACCTTATGTCCCAGGCTGGCAGTTCAGCAGTGGCAGTTTACATGCCACAGCCACACTGTTGGTTGGTTTGACAATGCAGTTTTGACATTTGGAAGAGCTTATGACAATTACTTGAAAAGGGTTGTTTGTCTAATACTGATGAACTTGCTGATGCATAATAATAATATTTTGCGTATAGTAAAACATGAATTGAGATCATGTAAACATGTATAGAGGATACGCTGAAGTGACGCATTGGGATATTTAATTGATAGCGTCTGTGAAGGCTTATATCGCTGTCTCGTAATTTGAGTGAGTTGACTGTCCATGTCGAATTATTCACATTCATAAATAATCAGTGCAGAAATTTTTACCTCTCCGTCTGGAGGTCAGAGAACCAGAGTCTGCTGAAGAGCGACACTCCAGAGATTAAGTGTCTGTGGGAGCAGGAGACAAATGACAGATGTGAAATAAACACAAACAAATAAGATGTGGTGCTTCTAATTAAATACCGTCCCTTACTTTTCTAAGACAGATATGAGACACTTAGTGGCTTGTGGCCGCCAAGCACCTCTTTTTTTAGTTTGCAGCAACACTCAGCAGATGCTTGGGGAAAGTGCTAGTCATGGTTCCTGCTGTTGCTATGCAACGAAAGGAGACTACTGGAAGCACAAAGCTCTTTGGGTAAAATTGTTTTTTAACTTAAATCGCACTGGCACGTTGGGAAAAATATGCCCTGCTCTTAACATTTTGAGAAGCAGGCATCCTTTTCTTTGCAAACAAGGAAAAAATGAGGCCAGCCAAGAACGCAGACTTATACAGCTGAATTCCAACTTCAGACATCTGGAAAATATATTTGAAAAAATCCGGCAGATCTTTCACGATGAATGAAGCTGTCCGTAAGCTACTGCACCATACTCTATACGATAAATGCATTCTTTTTTAAACCAGAGCAGTGTAGGATTATTAGGCGATAGATAATGATTTTTTTGTATCCATCAAATCTTCTTTTTCTGCTCGAGTTAGATTTTTAATTAGTTTGTGATTTGAGTAACATTAAAGTGGTGTCAGACATTGGAGCACATTTGGCATCACTTTTCTGCTGAAGCAAGCAACGTGAATTACAATTCGCCTCACATTCACCCAGCAATTGAGTAATGCCTGAGTAATGCCTGGCTATCAGAAGCAAATTTGGGGTTCGGCGCCATGTTCAAGGACACTTCAACATGAGGACATTAAGACATCAAATCATCAATAAAACCATGTCCGCGTTGTTAGATGGATTTGAGGAAAGAGAGACAGACGAAAAGGAGGGACAGAGAAGAAGACAGAGTTGTCTAGCAGATGTGCGAAACAGGTGGATTTAAGGAAAGATGAGGAATAGCGAGGTGAGGAGGGAGACAGCAGGAGAAATGGGTTGTGGGATGTCATTTCCTCTGTTAAATTACTGCTCTGTTTATCTTGCAAGCACACTCAATCACTGTGAACCTACTAAGCTGTAAGGGCATACACACACTCACACTCACACACCCACACAAGCACAAGCTTTATTACTTTTTTTTGGACATTGCACATTGCAAGTAATATCTTCCATTCATTGTGGTTTTGGGGATGGAATATGATATGTGTGTGTGTACACACTTGCAGAGTTGTGCTACGATGGGGTTTTTGGCTGGATATACTTCTGTCTAGTTCTTTTTGGACCACTGGGGAAAGGCATTACCATTCAAATCACACTCAGTATCTCTCTTCCACCCTTTCCTGTTTTGTAACTGCATACAATATTTAAAACAGGGCAAAAGGCAAGGTCAGAAGTAAAACAAATGTGATGGTAGCGGACAGACATTATATTTCACCAGAGGACAACAGTGGTTGCAATATGACAAATGTTAAATAGGATCACTGTTGCACTGTCTGCATTATCATATATCAATAAGTGGCTTCCGCTTATGTCTTACGCCACTGCAAAAAAAAAAAAAAAAAAAATTAAATATGTGATTCTGTGATTCTACATTTTCAATTTCCCAGCCAATATTGGAAATCAGAGAAGTAACCTTCATTGTCTCCGAGTTACCCCTCTGGCTTGATGCTTATTAAGAGTGTACAACAGAGTCATTGTTTTCCTTTGGGAAGCCCGTCAGATGCAGCACTACCTTTGGCATTGGACGCTAAATCCTTCGTGCTGCATTCAGTTGAAATTACAAAGTAAATTTGCGGCAAATGTGCCCTGACTGTCCTACCAGGAAAAACAGCTGCACCTTGTTTGAACTCGTTCCAATTAATCTTTAAAAATGAAATTAGTGTCACACACTCGCGCGCACGCACACGCGCGCACGCACACACATCTTGAATTGTGAATTGCGGTGAGGAGACCTCAAAAGTTTCTTTTTAAAATTGAATGTGCGTTACAAACTTAAAAGGTAATGTTGATATTTGTGTAGGAAACTGAAGAACTGTGCTTTATACTATAGCACATGAGGAACATTTGATGCTAGTTCCCAGCCCTGCTACATGCATGCTTTTGTAACAATGTATCATAGTAGGCCCTGCGGTTCATTTCTCTGTGAAATAACGGTGCAAACACTCTGTGTTATGGTGGCCCTAAGACACAATTGCACAGAGGCATTTCCAAACAGAGGCTTCTGCTTCAAAAAGGCCAACATGTAAACCCCGTTGAGGAGAACGGCTTAATGCCCCTGGGGCTGGTGGGCCAGAGTGTGGTATGAGTAAATAAATCGAGAGAATTCGAAGGGGTTATGCATGGCTTCGAATTTATAAGGAAAATAAAAAAAAGCGCATCACAATAGAGGAGTGCATGCCAAGTGTGCCGTTCCGCAGTGAAACAGGTTTGTCCGCGTGAAGGGAGATGAAAGCATGCCGGCTACTTACATGCAGTATGAGTCGAGCAAAAGTGAGGGAGTTTCTCCTCCCCTTCCCTCCGTTTCCCCCGTGTCTGCTGTGATGAATGGTTTTGATATTGGCCGTGTGTGCCTTTCTTTTCTGGCTCTGTGTGTACGTGTGTGTGTGTGGGTGTATGCGTGATGAATGACCGTGTTCGTACCGGACAGGCCCGCAGGGCTTTAGCTACTGTTAGTAGTGCTTAAAGATGACTGGAGTAAAAAGGCTCTGTGTCACATCTCTCTCTCTCTCTCTCTCTCTCTCTCTCTCTCTGTAACACACGCACACACACACGCATACAGATTAGCCCTGTTTAAAGGGCTGTGTCCTAGGGGTATGCAGCCCAGCACTATGACAGGTGACATGTAGTCTCCCTGTCTCTCTTCCTCGTATCTTTTCCCTTCCCCTCTCCCTCCTTCTATATTTTATCTCTGTGGCTGCATACCTGCAAAGCTTCTGCAGCACATTGTCAATATGCTAACATAACGTAATGCTGAAAGCTTTCAAATTTGCGTGCGTGCGTGCGTGTGTGTGGTTAACTGATGTATCATGCTGTGAGCAAACACGCTTTGAGCCACATTTTTGCCACGCATGAGCTTCTTTTTGCCAGGTTCAGTATTACAAGATTTATCACACGCTTCAGCGAACATAGGTCCTAGGGACATTTTTTTCTTTTTCACAACCCTTGCTGTGTTAACAAGGATTGTTTATTTCTTAAAGGGCATGAGATCCAAAAGTCGGAATGCTTATTGTAAGTGTGGCTTGGATGTTTTACGGAAAAATATTGTTTTCCAAGATGACGCATCGATATTTCTGAATGTCACAAACCGAACTGAATATTTGAAAAACAATGTCATTGAAATGTGTAAGGCAACGGCTGTCAGCATCGCAGCTTCCTCATCATACGAGGATCCTGATTCTGAAGACTCTTTTTCAACCACTCAGACCCAAGTGACTTTTTAAGGCAGCCGATAATCCTGTTGTCATTTGGCTGAGTTCAACTGCCATTCTCTTGAATTGTGTGGCGCACACTACTTAGATCATTATTATTCAGGAAAAATATTGTAATATTTTGACAGACATGACTGTCAAGCAAACTGTGTCAACACTACGTCTACTTTATGCTATATCACTGCTTGAGTCCAAGTATTCTGTGCTGGTGGCTAGTTACACAAACGTATATGAAATGTTGAGACAAGTGTAATAAACATGCATCAGAAAGATGAAGCACTCTCCCTTTCTTGCAGCTCAATGCGATTTGGTTTGCCACTGGTTGGTTTATAGGCTGCGAGATATTGAGAATATTCAATTTCAGCAGTTTTGTTTCTTTATCACCTTGTAAAAGCAGTGGAGCCCAGATCTGTCACTATGTGTGTGTTTGTCTGCGCAATACAGGCCTGATAATGTGCTGAGCTAGGAGATATGACACTATTATGTGATCACAAAAATGTGCTCATTTGCCTATGACTTTACAGGAAAGGAATGAGAAGTGCTGATTGGTCATATCCATGGTTCATTTGAATGAGATAGTACTAGTCACAACTAACATCAGAGTTCAATCGCTTTCGTATGCAATTCCCTTTCTCCCCCTTTCCTAGTCACGCACCATTTTCACTGTTGACTAATGCAGAGAAATGCCACAAAGTTAATGTTAAGATGTGATCTTTGAAGCCTGTGATTTCCCTAATGGTCAGTCCTTCACAGCACAGCACAACAGAAAATAATGAAATTATAGAGAGAAATCCCCAAATGGCTTTTTAGGAAATGTCAATTTCACAGTCTTGCCACCAATTTGGTATTTAAAAAGCAGAAGTCTTTTTTTTTTTCCACATGATATTATTTCCTCTTAAATAATGTTTTTCGCCAGAACGTATGTATGTATGAAAGTTGTCAGTCACAGTCTCGCTGTTCATAAAAGCAGGAAATAAAAGATAATGGAAAAAAGTAGATGAGGAAAATACCACAAATAGTCATTGGTCCATCATGGAAAAGATTTAATATTTTTTATTTTCCTTAAATGAGAAATTTGTGGCGTTGATTATCAATTAGTTATTTTTTCTTGACTTGAGTGCACAAGGGAGGGAGCCAGATGTCAGCAAAGATTAGCATTTTCACAAACTGCAACACCAAAGGCCATAGAGATAGCTGCACGGTACCTGCCCTCATTTCACTTAATCAGTACTCTTATTCTAAGAGACTTTATTCATGCAGCCCGAGGGACAGGGCCCGGAGGAGAAGAGAGCAAGAACAGGTGCAGACAAGGGGAAAGATAGCATCAAAGAGAATACATAAGTGATGTGGTGGGTGGCAGTCTTACCCAGGAGCCTTTTCTCCTGCTGTCTCTCACCTCTGACCTCATATTCAACCCTGTGTTCAAACATGGGTCACCCCCTAAAAAAAGACTTAAATACTTGATAGTTTTTCATGCTGCGTTTTTCTGCATGTATTTACTGATTTCATTTCATGCTCCAACCTCAACAAAAGCTGTCAGAGAAGTTACAGACAGATTTCTAGCCTTTTCTATTTCCTTGCTGGCATGCTGTGCAACAATTGCTTTCTACATGTTTGTGTGTATTTCCATGAATCATCAGTATCTTCATCGCTCCTGCTTTCTCTGTGCGGTGTCTGCTTGGCAGACTCTCTGTCGTCGATCTTGGAGCCTCTACTCTTTTTCTCTCTTTCTCTTGCTCTATGGGTGTGTGCTTCTTTTGGAACAAGTGAGGCTTCCTGCTCTCAGCATGACGCAGTTTTGTGAAAGAGGGAAAAAGATAGACATACAGCAGAAAGCAGGAGGACAGAGAGATGAATGGCCCCACTTATATGAGAACAGCAAACCCGGCACACACAGATACAGAACAGCACACAACACAGGATCACTCTCAATTATCTGCGCACTATTTATGATGCTGTTGTGGCTGCGTTTTCTTGTCAACTGTGTGCTGGTAAAGAGGATCAGCTATGAAACCCATGAGGTGGAGGAACTCCCTCGCCAAATCCTTGATCGTCAAGCCTAATCTTTTATCTTGTCTTTATAATGCTGCTGATGATCACGCTTGAGGCCTGCTGCTAGAATTAACACTTCAGCAATTGAATACCATGCTGTTGTGATAAGTCAAAGATAGCACATTCGTGAACTGTTAAGAAAACTATATGAGCTTCATAAGCTGCAAGTATGTGAGAATCTGAGAAAAATCTGCTGATAAACACATCATACGTTCAGTAGTAATAGTATTAAGAGATTATTTAAAACCAGAAAAGTGTACAAAACAGTGTAAATCTATAACATGGTTAAAAGTTGTAACATTTGAAAACGTGTAATGAAAATGATCGTATATTTAATTCTTTATCGTGTACTTCAAGAGGCAAACGTGGATCTGTGATCTGCAGTGGTGGTCTCGATCCAGTTGCCTAAGATCGATTGCCTTTGTCTCCGGCCCCACCTGGTAAACTCGCGGTTTTTTCCTCATTGCTTAAGCTCACAGTGAGTGCCGTATTCATCCCCGTGATTATTTCTCCCAACTTTCAGGTATGTTGCTGCTGTTAAACAAAGTTAACTTGAAAGTAATGTTATGTGGATGTGTGGAAGAGCTTCTAAACTGCGTTGACTGTGAATTCACAACAACTCATTGGTGGTGTGTTTGTCAGTGATTTGTTTCATACACTTGATGCGAGTTGATTAGGAAGATTCTGATCAGAAGTTAAACTACGTCATTTGTAACATATTAATTGAGGAAAAAGTGGTATGTCGTAGTAAAATAGTGTGTATTTTGTTATTTTGTGTGGTTTACACTCTAAAGCTAGATATTTTCTTTTGTCTGTTGGTCTGTATGATGTATGTTTGTGCAAAATCCATCCATAGCTCCTGTGTCCTCGTGTCCTTGGCTAGTGCTACTGCGGATGTTGTTTACTGCTCTAAAAGCTTCCACATAAGCTTCCCTGTATGTCTAATATTTGCTTATGTTCTTATCCAAGATAGTGAGCATGCTCTCTTGACAATTATTGATCTTCAGGCTTTTAGCTTGTCACCAGAGGCTCTTTAGGATGGATGGCAGGTTGTTATCCAGGCTAAAAATAATTCTCCATATTTATCTGGGAGTGGGTATAATGGAGAGGCTTGTGTTAGATCGTTTCATGTGTAATGAAAAGTATTATTGAAAAGAGATAGTAGCTCATACACTATATATTGTCCCTGGTATGGATTTTTGTGGTTGTTGTTTATACTCTATATTGTTGTGATACTTTGATCAGAGTTCCTTGCTTCCCCTTAGGGTGCCTGTGTTTCTTTTTTTGTGAAAAGTTGCTCCATTGTGCCATAATCCATGTTACATCATGGAGGAACAAATATGAAATCCATACAGTGGTTTCTCTACTATTGATCGTGCGACTTTGTCTTCTCTTGTCTTGAAAATGCTCTTCCTTAATAGTGCACAGGTGCTGCTGTCAGTATATTAAAAAAATATTATTTCGCAAAAGTAACTATATATATATATAACTGATTAAAGCAGGATTAATCCATATATTCTATACCATCCACCTAGTGAGAGCTATACCGCTGAAATTACTGAAGCAAAGAGAGCGCCTCATTCATTTCCAGTGAATGAACCCTAAAAACCAATGCCACCTAGAGCCCAGGAGGGACTCAATTTAATGCACCCAGCACCAAACTTTGTGAGAAGACCTGGAGAGTGTCAATAATTTAATAAAGATAACTCTCTCTCAGCAATACTTTCTTCTCCCTCTTCCAACTACCTGCAGAGGGCAGTGAGACTGTAAAAAAATAAATAAATAGAAATAGAAAAGCATTCCTGTATTGTATGTTATGGTAAAAAAAAAATCCAGTTTTTTCGCTATGCTTTTCTAAGGCACACGGTTGTGATGTGATTGGTCACAGACCTGCAACCACTCCTCATTTTAGTCTGTTTTCTCTTTGTTTGCCGCCATTTGCCCAGTGAAGGTCTAGCATCGAAACGTTGCAAATAGATTTATTTCAAATTAGTCGGTGTGCAGGATTGTTATTCACCTCATTTATTGATTCTATGTCCTACACATAACCCTGATATAGATGTAAGAAGTGTTATTTTCTTGGAATTTCATTCTAACTAAAGGCTTTTTAATTAGGTGAAGATTGCCTTCAATCTGTCACCTCTTTTATAATTCAACGACTAGAGACTATTTCACCCTGTTAAAAAAAAAAAAAAAACACACAAAGTGTAAAATTCTAGACTCTGTTGCAGACATTATACGGGAGCTCAGTTCTCAAAAAGTTTCTAGTGTAAATGGCGTAAATGTAAAATGTCAGAGAAAGGCACTTTGTAGTGTATTTCTAAAGCCATTAAAAAATACACAGAAACGATGTGAGTTGTGCGCGTGTTTTTGCATGCGTGCATGTGTTTATAGGCTATAAGTGTTCTTGTTACCGGTTGTGTGTATAAATTGACACTTATGTGTATGCAAGTTACTTTTTCCTTTTGTGATATAGTGCAATGACAATGAAAACAGAAGCAAGTTTATTGAGAGCTTGTGTTCTTTGTGAAATCACATGGTATACGATAAGAGAAGATAATCCTTTATTGTCCCACAGCGGGGAAATTTGCAGTTTGTATACAACACCAGATAACTACGATATTATTTTCTGAAACATTGTATAACTTCAGCAACATATTTTGTGCAATTTAGACTAATCTGAATTGCAAAAATATGATACAAGTGATTTGCACAATATTAGGAGGGCTCTCCAATTGCGCAGGCACAAATGAAATAAATCACCAGAGCGGCAGGTGCAGCTGAAAAAGGAAGATGCAAATATGCAGGTTGCTGTGTGGAGCACTGCAGATAAAGAATGGATGTCTGAAGGTGATTGATGTTGAGTTCCGAACAAACAAAGATCGGTTTGAGAGACAGTAATTAAGGAACCAAATAAGACGGCGAAAAAAATTGAACATTTGGCGATGCTGAGAGAAAAAAACAAGGGGAGGGCACTAAGGGCACGGCTAGAGGAAGTCCCAGGAGACCTATTGTGTCCAATGCTTTTACTGTGGTGATGATGCACCATGCTGCCGGTCGCCTTCTCTCATTAAAGCTTTATGAAGCAAGCTTAGCACACATTTTATTACAATGACGCCACTGCCTGGCACATTCCAGCCTTGCGGCGGAGAGGTGGTGTGGTGGTAGCGGCGGTGGTGTTGGAGGGGGATGCAGAGAAACAAACCCCTCGAGACGTACGTCAGAAAGGGGTAAAAGCAAGAAGCGGACAGGCACAGCCAGGATCAAAAGGCAAAGATGGAAAACTAAGGGAATAATGGAATGATGAGGGGGATAAAAAGATCTTGCCTGCATGAAAGCCTCTTGGTCCGACTCGCTGCGGTTTAGACAGGGGAGGCTAACACAGAAAGAACTAGCGGATGAGTGAAGAATAAGACGGGAGATTTAAGTAATGTGCATGGCAGCAGATGTTTTGGTTAAGGCTGTCAATATTTCCTTCAGGTTTGACGGAGTCTCAGGGTGGGTGAAAAAATTAATTTCCAGACGTCTAGGCCGTGTAGATGGAGAGTTAGGAAAGTAAGTTGGCGGCACAATAAAGTTTTAAAGACTAAAGTCTGCAATGCTTTCTTTTTCTTTTGTTGTTTTATTTTTTTTCAATTTTTGCTCTCTTGACAATAACAGCTGGTCCAGAAAACACAAATTGGTTTAAATCCAGGGAATGGCATTTGCTGTGACACTTCAATAAATTCAATTGTATGTTGCTTTTCTTTTGTCCTTAGACAGTTTAACGCCATCATTTTTTCCCCAGCCAAAACACTTTTTTTTTTTCTTCAGTCAGGGGCCATCCTGAATAAATGCACCATGTTATTTCCCCTGCATGTTTCAATTTTGATATCTGTCTCTGCTTGCTATAATGCGACAAGTGTTTTCTGTTTTTCCTGTTTTGACTTAATTTTTTTCCTATTTGTTTTTTTTCCACTGTCCACTGCAGTGATTCACCATGAAAATTTTGTGAACGGGTGTTTTGATGCCCGAGTCCAAAATACTCCCTGCCATTCGGTAGTTTATCAAACACAGTCTCGTACCCAGAACCATTGTCCCGGCTTTAGTGTTTGCCATGTGCTCTGAAGTATCAAATAAAACCTGGCGATGCCGTTAAAAGAAATCATCTTGGAGGACGTTAAGTACATTGACTTTCAGGACACCGTGACTCAGCTCCCTCTGTATGACGCATGCTAAGTGCATAGTATGCTAGTACGGTGAATTGAAGACATTTAGCTCCTGTCATAATCGGAGACTAAATCCCTGCCTTATCGCCTGCCGGGTGCAGGGGCCTTGACTTTGTTTAATTGCCACGAGCCAAACCGTCAAAGCTCCCTAAGTGTTTAGCCCCTCTGAGGCTTACGGCTGACAATGGAATTACTCAGACTCCTATGAGGAGGGAGGAAGAGAGGGAGAAGGCAGTCATACTGGCGGGGGCGGGGGGGGGCAAAAAAGAGAAAGAAAAGGATGGATGCCGCTGTCTGCCCCCGAAGATGAGAAGAGAGAGGAAAAGGGTTGAGATGACGTGATGCACAAGGAGATCCAGAGGGTGAAATAGGCAGAAGAGGTGACACCGTGATGGCTGATGCCCAAAAGCAAAGTCCGCAGTCCTTCTGGCTAAATGTTTGCCCCAGTGTGAGATATTGCATGTTGGCCGGACAGTGCAATATGAGGCGGGGATTTGATCTACAATCTCAGAACATGCCTGCCTGAAGGCATCAAGCCGAAAGAATGAATGGAGCGAAGAAAGAAAGGAGGGCAGGATGTACAAGGATGAAAGAAAGATGAGGGAAACAACACTGAATAGTTTGAACAGTTTTTGTGATACACTTCTCATCACGTCAATTGTTTAATTTTTGAAGGTGCGTGTTTTAGTGTGCACGTTTTGGTTGGTATGCGAAAGAATATACGAGGCTTTTTCAAATGTTTTTTTTTAGTTTTTCACATTTTTGTTTGACCATTAGAGCTAAATGACAAACCAAAACAAAAGGAAACAAGATAGTGGAGGATGTCTCCCATGCCCGGGCATGTATGAGAGCTTTCTTGTGTTTCAAGACGGAGTTGCAATGTTGTAGTGGAAAATGAATTCACATCTGAAAGGAGCTCGCTACTCTGTCAAAGGGTTTTGTCATGTATGTTGTGCGTGTCTGTGTGTGTCTGTGTGTGTCTGTGTGTGTTTGTGTGTGTGTCTGTGTGTGACTGTGTGTGAGCGCGCATGGATGGATCTTAAGGTTGTTAAACTTTAAGAAGGTTAGGGTTATTTGACTGTCATTTCCTTAACAACTGCACAGGCAGTCGGTGCCAGTTTTGGCCAGTGGGAAAAATCTTAAAATTGCTTGCCACAGGCTTATAGTGGAGATTGTTTTCTCCTCGTGTGTGCTAATGTGTGGGCCTATGCTTCCCCGACGACATGTGTATGTACGTGAGCTGGCAGAGAAGGATGGATTTAGCCAAAGTAAATATTGATTTACAGAAGAAACAATTATTTATTATTATTATTATTATTATTATTTATTTATTTATTTATTTATTTATAACGTTTTTCATAAACTAGTCTGCTAACAGATACGCATGCACCGCAAATGGCGGCTACCGTGGGTATGATTTGGAATGATAATTTAGCTGACCAAAAGTTGAGGCTGTCATTCATAAAAAAAAAAAAAAAAAAAGACTGGCATCTTTAACCAGATTCCACAGTTTCATTTTTTTTAAGCTTTGCAAATGTTTGTCTGTTGCCTTGTTAATTTGCGAAATCAATGCATAACTAATAATAAGCTCTACTGCTCGTATTTCTGTTTCCTATTTTCTTTCACTGAATCTGTTTTTTTTCTTCCATCTCTCCATCTCTCCCATCCTCACATCAGTCTGCTCTCAGTATTCGAGGGGGGTCTTTGCCATCTTCGGCCTTTACGACAAGCGCTCGGTGAACACGCTGACGTCGTTCTGTGGGGCCCTGCACATCAGCCTTGTGACACCCAGCTTCCCGACCGAAGGAGAGGGCCAGTTCACCTTGCAGCTGCGGCCGTCCATCAGAGGGGCTTTGCTGTCACTGCTGGACCACTATGACTGGAGCCGATTTGTCTTCCTCTATGACACGGACAGAGGTAGATTCTTCCCCTTTTTTTTTTCTTTTTTTTTTTAATAATCAGGTGTTAAAGAATGCCTAACCATTCCACAGCTTTCATGAATTGCACCATAATGTATTGCTTTGTAAAAAAAAATAATATATATTTAAATTTTGAAGAAGTATAGGCGTTCAGGGAAATGTCACTGCTGGACCACTATGACTGGAGCCGATTTGTCTTCCTCTATGACACGGACAGAGGTAGATTCTTCCCCTTTTTTTTTTCTTTTTTTTTTTAATAATCAGGTGTTAAAGAATGCCTAACCATTCCACAGCTTTCATGAATTGCACAATAATGTATTGCTTTGTAAAAAAAAATAATATATATTTAAATTTTGAGGAAGTATAGGCGTTCAGGGAAATAAACACGTAAATTGA
The DNA here is from genome assembly GCA_016785305.1 of Colistium nudipinnis. Lineage (NCBI taxonomy): Eukaryota > Metazoa > Chordata > Actinopteri > Pleuronectiformes > Rhombosoleidae > Colistium > Colistium nudipinnis. The sequence continues at coordinate 76,180 of JAFBJU010000522.1, read as the reverse complement.
ACCAGCAAAAAATAGACAAGTTACCATTGCTTAGTGGATTCAGGGACTAAGGGACACAAGCGCATGAATAGACAAAGTTTGTCTTCATTCTTTTTGGAACTAAGACTTCACATTATACTGCCTCATCTATTGTATACTTTATTTGTATTCCTTGTTGGTTTTAAAATGAAAGGTCAGAGAGGGGATTGAGACAATGATGCTTCAGGGGCTGTAACTCTGTATAAGAGCCTATACTCACTGTGCCAGAACTGTCTGAAAGAAGCGGAGCAACATTGTGTTCATGTAGCCCTGCCAGAAATTCTTGACCTTTTCTGTGATAATAGGGCTAACTGGATAGATCTGCTGTCTTTAATCTGTGGGCGCATATCCATCACTCAGATTTTGAAGTTTAAAATTGATTTTCAAATTAGTTAAGTTCAAAAAAAAAAATTCCACTGGGGAATCAGCCCTTTATTGTGCAGCTTGGAATTCACATGGAAAACAATGTTAGAATATCATTTATTATATAAACTTATTATCACCAATACTTTTGTTTCAGTGGGAATATTTGGTTCTTAATAAAGTTCCAAATGTAGCCTTGTTTTCTCGTTGAAAGTAAAAAGGCCTTTGGAGCAGCACCGTCCTGCTGAGAATTGGTGTAATTTGACCCTTTTCAGTCTAGAATTTGGCCTCAACTCTTTATCTGCCTTTGATTTAACTGTTCCATGTGACATGTGAAGCAGGACCACCAGACTCCTCAGCCCTCGGCCATTGTGTTAGAAATTATTGGCACGTTATCCCTCTCTCTGTGTATCTCCCTCACGCACACATGCGGACACACAAACCGAGACTAATTCCCTGCCAAAGGGAGAGACACACAGGTCAAACATGACGCAGCGTCCCCTGATCACAGAACAATGCCGTGTGAGCGAGCTGCCGCATGTGTGTATATGTATGCGAGTGTGCGGTTGTGTGTGTGTGTCTGTGCCAGCCTCCCTCTGGTCCAGGTTGTCTGGGTTAGTACCCAGGGGGGAAAAGAGGGAGAAAGAGAAGGGGAGAGGGGAAGCAGGTGATGGAGCGGGTGGAAGGCAGCAAAGACAGGTGCGGTACAAAAGGGAGGAAGAGATGGGCAAGGTGGCAGTGGAGGAGACAGGAGGGGGGCTGGAGAGGTAGATGGGAGGCAGTGGAGGGAGACGGGGGGAGATTACAGAAAAGAGGCACAAAGGGGGGGCGAGGGGACAAGCCAGATCACGAGCCCTCCGGGTATATACAGTAGCCTATAGCAGGGGAGGAGGAGGTGTAATGATTGAGAGAGTAGAGGACTGGGGAAAGAAGGGGGAAATGGAGCGAAGGATGGATGCATAGATTTTGGGCTGTGCTCACCCGTGACTCGGCCGAGGCAGGGCCCTTCATTATAGGTTCCCATCAGGCCCTGCTGCCGGTAATGTGCTGGAAAATGGGCAGTAACGTTGTGATCTGTTTTACGCTCCCTGCTCTGCTGTGCTCCACGGACATAACACTCACTCACACAAACACACACCCACACCACATATACAAAAACTGACATATGTCCACGTACCTGCACAGATGCACCATCTGAATGGATGTACACACAGTCGATGAGCGCAGGTGCCAGCTAATATGAATCTGTATGTGCAGATGGAACAAACAAAACCCTCAGACACAAACAGCTCAGCGACTAGTTCAACCCCTGATCCAAATACAGTCATTTAGACTTTATACGTAACATTAATTGTAAGGCTGCAAAGGTAATAGCACAACCTCAAAACACACATAGACATACTCCACTTTCTTCTTTTTTTAATGTTTGCGAGTGGATGTGACTTGGAGCAAATTGTGACCCCCCCCCCAACATATTTAGATGTTCATATCGTATAATCATATTTAACAGTAATATATTTTGATTCCGATCAATAGGTTGCTACAAATCATAATGATACTTATGATAGAAATTTGCAAGCATAATTGGTTTGATATTGAGTTATTTTACATTCTAGGATATTGAGGAGTGTTCCAAGTAGGCAACTGGACTAGGAAGACATTTCACCTCTCCAAGTGGCTTCTTCAGTTTGAACTGTTCTACACTTAACTCCATACAACACCTAACAAGCTCCGTTGGTTGGTTGACAAGCGACAAGCTTCAAAAACGAGCTCATCGCTTCAGGCCTTCCATCCATTTGCCTACTTCATATACAACTCCTGAAAATACTCTGAACTGGATGACTGAGAAGGTCCACAGTCATCCCTCACTACTGACACCTCGAAATGCAATGCAGATTTAATCATTTAGGGAAATAACCTTGTGGAAAGTAAGATTAAACTTCAAATTCGACCTGCAAAAATAGCTAAATTGAATTACTCTCCGTGGCAAATGCAATCTCTAACTACCACAGTATTCATTCTTCCTCTGTTTTTGTTCCCTCTTTTTCTACGTGTTGTCTAGGTTATGCAATACTGCAGGCAATCATGGAGAGAGCGGGGCAGAACGGATGGCAGGTCAGGACACTCACAAACGCACCCAATTTTTGGAAAGAAGCCAGACAAACGTACACAGAAGAACACTAATGATCTCTTGCGGCATACACATGTGATTTACACAGCCACACACGGGTTGCGTGCACATATACCTCTGTTGTTATTTATTCTTCAAGCTTACAAATTATTGTTAACTTGCTTGTGATGTGTGTTATTCCTAAGTGCTGTTTATATGCATATACACAAACTCATGTATGTTTAACCAGGTGAGTGCAATCTGTGTGGAGAGTTTCAATGAGGCAGCGTATCGTCGGCTACTTGAAGACCTCGACCGACGTCAAGAGAGGAAGTATGTCATTGATTTGGAACCCGAGCGACTGCAGAACATCCTAGAACAGGTAACGTAACATGATTTTATATTATTAAACAACATTTTCACACAATGTATGCAATTTGGCTGTCTTAGAGTGCATCCTTAAAGCATAGTGGCACCAAAGTAATGATGATGTAGATCCACTAAATCGCATATACCAAACAGGCTTTGGTAAAAGTAATCCAGCTTGTGAAAAAATGTAAAACGTTTAAAGTCAATATTGCATTCAGAAGTTTTGTCGTAAGCACAACTTTTCATTTTTTTTTGTTCACTATTACTGGTTTCTGTCTGCTCGCCGTCTGCTCCAGTCAGCTTGCTGCAACAACACTACTTATGCTTTCTGACATCTGGAAAGAAAACAAGTTTTGAGATTTCCCCTGGAGTTGTTGAATGAAAAATGTGACTTCCCCAACAGCCACGCCACTGTGGTATTGCAGTAAACACAGCATACTGCCCACCCAGATACAGATTTCAAGCCTACACACACATACAAAAAAACACTGCAGATGCACACACTGACACCTTACGCTTGTCTGGGTTTATTAGATTTTCGGTCTTGCTTGATGGTAAAGTCTTGAGCTGACAGGTACCGAAGCAGGTGTGTGTGTGTGTGTGTGTGTGTGCGCGTGCGTGCGTGCGCGCGCGGCGTGCCAGTTTGTGTGTGCGCGTGTGCCCTTTGACTCGGAAATCAGTGAAACATCCCATTGGTTCTGCCACCTGTCATCACGTCTGACAAAAACTCATGGCACACATTTAAACAAATGTACTTCTCTCCATGGGAGGACATTCATTGACAACATTAACAGTCAAACGGCCCAAATGTCCTCAATCCAAAGGTCGTATACTCAAACTCGTCCTAACAATGACCAGGCACGGACACATAAACTACTTGGTTAAACCATGGAAATATGGAAAATAATTACAACTACAAATTTATCGACTGGCTTTTAGAATGAACCCTTACAAAAAAGGCCATGGATATAATTACATTTGTTCCAACATGAAAAGTAGTCGCCAGTTTTTGTGTTTTAGCAGATAAATACATGCTGCAAGCTATAAGCGAACCAGTACCACTCCCTTACCCTCACACGCGCGCACACACTCACACATACACATCTACACATACAAACCCTAGTAGCAGCATCGCAGACACAGACTGTTTCTTAATTGGCTTCTGTGGTGAGTGAGCAGACAGACGGGGGGGATGGGGACACACACAGACCTATACGCAAACACACACGCAGTGTAAAGCAAGACCGGCACACTGACAAAAAAACACACACACTCATCACAGCGGGCTCTGCAGTGCTGGCATCGGCTACTGTTCTTGCTCTGAGACAGACACTGCTCTGTTTGTCTGCCCCTGCCAGCTGCGCTGTGTGAGCGTGCAAGTCCGTGTGTGTGGGTGAGATAGAGAGGCGATGTGAACTATTTATTAAGTAGGTTTTTCCACTGTGTTAATATTGTTGCGGCGTGCCATATTTCACTTCGTCCCATTGCACAGCTAAAACGATTATAAAAACATACCCGATTTCAGTTTTAAGCAGCAATGCAAATGTTACGTTACAATGTTGCCAAATTTCCAGCCACACACTGTTACACAAACGCACCACACAAGACAGCCAAAGGTGTCTTTACCGCCAACATGTGTTGACAGTGCATGAAGTGGAAAATAAAAGGTGTTAAGGTGAAATGAAGTGTACAATGCCTCTGACATTATTAGACTTTATGGTTTTAGTTGCTCGAGCAACATTTTGCGGCTAAGCCTGAAAAATACAGAAAGTTTATCTCAGACAGACAGACCTATGTGTCGATGGAAATGTCCTCTTTTTTTCTTTTTTTTTTAACCAGCAACTTTCATATATGCCCAAATATTATGTTGGCTTATACACATTGCGGACATGGATATTGCTAAACATTAAATTGGAATGGGCTTGCTATCATAGGTCTAATCCAGACAACACTGCTGAAGATGAGTTACTATACTGGATGATATGTAAGATACCAACAACTCACCTTCTCTCTCTCTCTCTCTCTCTCTGTTTTTTTTCCAGGCTGTCAGTGTGGGGAAACATGTAAAAGGTTACCATTACATCCTAGCAAACCTGGTAAGAACTCTTTATGCCATTGCTTTCAGCTATTATTTTGACTTACGTTGTTTTTTTTGCATTTCAGATAATTCAGGCCGCAGGTTGTTTGGCGCTTCGACATACAGTCCCAACATAATAAATTTAAATCTACCCATTATCTATACCACTTTTTCTTTGAGGGTCACGGGGGGAGCTGGTTTCCATGACACATGGCCATAAACGCACTTATCTCTACTTTGACATTGAGGATAAATATACCATTTCCCAGTTTTTTCCCTTTCAATTCAGAATTAGCATATTGCCATTTGTTTCTCCTTGGCAGAGGCACAGCTATAGAACTCTGCTAGGACCCATGTCAGAAAATGAAGAATGGCTGCAACCATAATCCTAAATCTGTTCAGCAGCAGTTCTTGTCAGTACAATGGAATACGGGGCCACTTAGCTCAGGTCAACTTAGACAGGCTCTCGGAGCTTTTGGCAATAAGCATCCATCAACTCAGGGTAATCCTTACATATCTTTACTATCTGGCTCTGGCCCTCGCGAGTGCTTTGCTATGAAGTGTTATTCCACATGGAGTCACACCTCACAGCTGTAGAATTCACTTCATCTTAAGCAAAGTATAATATTTGTCTAAACTGAGAGTGGATGTGGAATATGAGACATCAGCAAAAGGTGCGAATAGTCTTTCACACACATTTTCCACATCTGGTCTCTCGCCTTAGATTTTTGCTTAAATGCAACCCTTCCTTTTTTTACCTGCCTTGTTCCGCTGCTCAAATTCTTCATTTTCTTCGTTCTCTCTCTGTCCATTTCGCTCTTGTCTTTCTCAGGGTTTTAAGGACATTTCTCTGGAGAGGTTCATGCATGGCGGGGCGAACGTGACTGGTTTCCAGCTGGTGGACTTCAGCAAGCCCATAGTCATTAAATTGATGCAGCGCTGGAATAAACTGGATCAGCGAGAGTACCCCGGTTCTGATAGCCCACCTAAGGTAATAAAACATTTTAACGAGCTTCATTGGTGATTGAAATTCTTCTTCGGCTGCTTCTGTACGGCTTTTCTTCTCTCACCATTTTCAGGGTCCATTTTCTCTCAATCCACGTCCCATCCTATGTCACGTGACGTTGTTTTCTAATGAGTCTCGTGACCTCCGCATCTGTCTTTGTCCCTCCTCCCTCCATCCACACTCTGGATTGACTGGCCATATATTCATTTGGAAATATGTCCACCTACCTATTAAAAATAGATCGCAATGCAGCTTTTTGTCCCTTGCTCGCTGGCTCATGCTCCTGTGCACGCAGGCGTTTTCAGGAGACACACGTAACACAGTTTCAATCTAAGCTGATGTTGTTGTGATAAGGTCGTATGCCTTCATTACTGGCATGTCATTTTTCACCCGGGGACCTGGGTTAATGGACTAATCATCATTTTCAGATTGACCTGATGAATTCTCATTAGCAGATGCCGGGCTCCGTCAATTGTCCCTTAATGTTTACAAAGCATCTGGTGTGTTAACAGAGGAAGAAGTATTGGGTTTTGAGAGGCAGACCCCGGGAGCAGTCTTTCTAGCTTTTACCCCACTTAATTCCTTTGATAAAGTACATTTGTGCTCCACTTTTACATTTTTGCCGACAAAGATATATATATATATATATATTTTTTTTTTTATAATTTAACACAACAACAGAAAAGCAGATATCTCCAGTGACAACATATGCCTCCAAATTGCTCCAGGCTAGTTGGTGCTATGTAAAAACTGTGCTCAGTTAGCCTTGGGCCAACGCATGGCCTCAGGCCAAGTATAACTTAAAATGTGCAGTGTAAAAAAACAAACAAAAACACAAAAAACAAACATGATTTGGACTTGTTCTTTTTGCACTGAAGCCGGGATTCTGAGCAAGCTGCTTTTAGCCATCAAACGAAATCTCTTAACCCAGTGATTTTAGACTTGAGTGCCTTGAAATGTGCACTTGTGTGCCTGGAGATTTTGCTGAAATGTAATGAAAATGATCAGTGAGCCGGCAAAGTGATATTTGAACTTCATCAAAATTCACAGTACTTATGATCATACACATTTTTTTCCAAGTTACAGTGTTCTTTGGGTTTCCCATCAACGTTATTGTCTCTATTCGCTTGAACAAAACTTTTAATATATATATATATATAATACTTAATAATAATTTTAACTGATAATGTAAACTTTATCAATGTTTGTCCATGTAATATACATTTGATCCGTGCAAGACACCAGAACAAAGCTCGTCTTGTAGGTTAAATAGTTCTGTTGTCCTTTAAAAGGTTTGAAATAAAGTAAGGGTTTACTTCATTTGATATAAAATAGTGAAATATATTTGAGTTCATGTTTAGTGATATTTAAGAATCCAAATTTAAAAAGGAAATCAGTTTTGATTCATGGGTTTAAGGACAAACTTGAACACATCCTGGAACTGTTAGCTGGAATTTGATGCTTTAAAAATTCAGTTTTCTGCGCTCTCGAGTGGTTCTGTCCTGCCCCTGACAGAAGTGGAGAGCGGTATGCTCGTAAGCGCAGTGTTGCTGTTGTTTTCTCCTTGATTTGAATTCTATAGTCATCATCTGTCAGTCCCCCGCCTAAAGGCTGCTTCACTTTCAAAGGGGGAGAGATGAAAGGAAGATGTCATGGTTGCGCAGCCTTCCAAAACACGCCTTGTGGGACATAAATCAAGGGATGTCAGTAAGATAGGAAACTACCTGCAGAGGCATGGAGAGCATTGGCATTAGTTTCTCATCCGACTTTTCTCCCATTTCCATTGCGCCACTTGTTTGTGCCGTGATGTGAAGGCAGCCTGCTGTGTGTTTGACTGCCTCTGTCTGCATGTGTGTGTCTGGTGCTGTGTGTGGAGAGGGTGGGTGGGGGGGGGGGGGGGGGGGGGGGGGGGGGGGGGGGGGGGGGGGGGGGGTGTTGCCTCTCAGTGCGTGGTGGTGTTCCCTGCTGTGCTGCGAGATACCTGTAATGAATTTGTCAAACAATCTGTCAAGATTATCCCCACTTTAAGGGTTTCATCTAAGAAACGGATACTGATGATCTCCTCGACGGCAAAGGCATTTCACAAGGTCCCATCAAACAGTTATTTTTTGTATTCACTCCAACACATTTCTCTGATAATGCATAAAAGGACTGCCTGTAAGATAAGTCCCAGGGCACCGAGGGTTAAAGGCCACCGCACCTGCTACATAAGAGCAAGAGCTGCGCATTCATAGACTTGTTTATTCAGATTTGAATTAAATACTTAACAAAAACTAGAGGCGTTGCCCAGTGCCCAGCTGGGAAATTCAGTGATCTTTCCAAGAGTGTATCCTTTTATTTTTTATTAATATTATGAAGCCATTTTTGTAAATCTAAATCGCCCTCAAGATCAGTGGAAATGATTTGACGAAGTGGAGGCAGTGAATGGGTTTGCAATAATGTATAAACACCTTTTTCTATCGTTTCAATGGGTTTCGGGCTCTGCACAGAGGCTGTATTAGAAAACAATAACCCTGGCATATTAACTGGGATGTTACATTTACTGTAGTGTTGATTGATGTTCACTGGTGTTAAATGTATGTCAAATAAAAGTCAAACAGGTGATAGAATGGCTCACAGCATGTGTGCATGCTGGTGAAGTTAGTTTTCAATCTGAAAATAAACAAAGTGCCGGTTTTTGGTCTATAATTTATAATTACTTATTTTAGAGGTTTAATTTCTAGTACTTTGACTTACAAATAAGTGTTAACTCAGCCCTTTTCAAATGTATTTGTTTTATTTGTTTCTTTCTCTTCCCGTATGTTTTATTTTCTTCAGTATACCTCCTCTCTAACCTACGACGGTGTCCTTGTGATGGCCGAGGCCTTCCGGACCCTGCGGCGTCAGAAAATTGATATCAGTCGCCGTGGCAACGCCGGTGACTGCCTGGCTAATCCAGCTGCTCCCTGGAACCAAGGAATAGATATGGAGCGTGCACTCAAACAGGTGAGAACAAGTGCATAGTTGTACAGTTTAGTATGGAGTGGAAAACACAGAGGTTCACAAACTCACATATGCATACGCATGAGCCCAGTCAGCAAATGGACCAACATGGAAAAAAGAAAGCCATGCCAACATTCATCTATCTATCCATTTATTATTCTCATGTTATATTGCAAAACACACATAGAATGTAAACACCATTTTTTGATTTATATTATTGTTAATTGTTTTTTTTAAATCCAGGTGCGCATCCAGGGACTTACTGGGAACATTCAGTTTGATCATTACGGTCGAAGGGTCAACTACACCATGGACGTGTTTGAACTGAAAAGCAATGGACCACGCAAGGTGAGCTCGCCACAAGGCATAGCAGCAAATAACACTTTGAATGTGTGAGTTAAATGCCATCAAAAATACAGGGCTGGGAACTTTCTGACTCTGTTACGTTTAATTTCCACTGAGAGAACATGCCGTAAGGTTATTGTTGCTGTTAAAGTTAGACTGCTCATCCGTGCTCATAACATTTAATCATTGAAACATGAATACACTTACTGATTTATTATCCCAATCATTTTTAATAATAGCAGTGTCACTAATATTACAAAATCCCTTTGAATAACTGCAATTAAACTATCATAGCTTGTGTTTTAATAGCTTTTTTGGAGCAGCTCCCAAACACCTCGGGTGTACATAAAACTCTGCAGTGAGACGGATGAAAAAAGTTTGACCACAATCCATTTTTATGATAGCATGAGGTAAGAAGGTCCCTCTCAGGTTTAAAGTGCACATGATTAGTCTTTGCTCGGAAAAGAACATACATGTAAGCCCTATACATGTAAGAAATAACACCGTGTTCTAGCTTTTGTGTCATCTTTGTTAATGGCTCTTGGCTCACACTCAATATCTCTCAATATCTGCTACAGTTCCAATGGGAAATTTGTTGGAGTGAGCTCTTTCTGCTGACTTTCAAAAATAACTTTTTATTCCTTTCTCTTATCTTCGTTCCTTGTTAAATGTTTTATTCGTTTTTTTCCCTCTACCTTCATTTTATTAGGAGCCCCTCAAATTTCATATTTTTATGAACTGCGCTAAAGGACTGATTCACTGAAAGAGATGTTCTGCTTCTCTCTGTAATAAACATGCATCTCCTGTTTCCACCAGATTGGCTACTGGAACGACATAGACAAACTGGTGTTGGTCCAGAATGAGAATACTCTGGCTAATGATAGCTCAGCGATGGAGAACAGGACTGTAGTCGTCACCACTATCATGGTAATGTACCCTCTGACTGCTTGTAGTTTCTACGTAATTTGGGTCCTGTTTAAATCCAATTAATCGTGGCCATTCAAATCTGTGGTTCATTTGACTTGGTGGCCTTACATGATATATTCGGTAACAAGCAAGATTAGGGCATGCTTGGGTAAAAAGGAAGCATTTGTGGCATAGTTTGAAAAATCGGGTTGGCACTCGATGACCTGTACAAGTTGAAGATAGCTCTCAGAGCACACCCAGCAGCTAGTGGCACTTATCCAACTGGAAGATTGCACTAACGTCTCATTAGAAGGCAAAACTAAAACTGACCACAGATCACCATTTAGAAGGGACCTCGGTCCAGTCTCTTCCAATGTCTTCCACATAGACACCGGTCTGCCGCCCAGTTGAATTATTCCTCTCTCCTCCTCAAACAAGGATAAAGGAGGGCTAATCGGTGGATTTGTGCACACCCCCTGCTTACATTTGATTTCACTTCACCCATCTGCAGCCTTTTTTTTTTTTTATGGTGGCCACCCCCTTCCTGTAAAATGTAATCAGTCTAATTCAATTTGGCATGCAAAATGATGCAAGGGAAGGCAACTCGAAAGACTAATTTCAGCCCAGAGATAAAATAAGCCACAGATGCTTGAGCCCGAGCAGTTGAGGATTTCTGTTTCAGGGCGCATTGATTCATCCAACAAACCCTCCGGAACGCAACGGATGGAGTCGTACGTAGGGTCGTGTCATGATGTGAGCAATGTCTAAAAGATGCCATGATCATAAACCACATTGCGTGAGTGCCCCAAGTGGACAGACACAGTAATAAGAACCAAGTCAGCACCGGGGAAACTAACCACACATGCTGCAGGACAGAGATCAGGAAAATGAATCGATCTGTACTTAATGTCCCCGGCGACAGCCCCACCTCCAGACATGCACACTTCAGTCACACAAATACTGCACACTGTATTTGTGTGACTGTTTGGCATGTGTTTGCAATTACAAACTTTACAGTCTTTTTGTATGTGTTAAATTTGTAGCATTGCTGTAAGGTCTCTTGGAAGTTGTATCCCTTTCCTGTTGCTCCCCTCCCATTGCTATCTTTTTTTCCAATGCCACTCTCCTCACTCTCTCTTTCTCTCGGTGTCTCTCTTTCTCTCGCCATGACTTGCTGTCTTTCTTTAACTCTACCCCCCCCCCCCCACCCGCATATTTCTCTGTGGATGGTGACCTCAGCCGGCCTTGGCTAATGTTAGCTCAGCCACCTCCTCCTCTTTGCAGCCTCTGATGATGAGGAAGCCTGTGCTGCGACACTGATGCCGGGTCTGCCGCCAGAGCCACAGACTGAGACACAGACTCGCCTGAGTCGTAAACCCCTCGGGAAAGACAGAGGACAGAGAGTGAAATACTTTTAAGTCTCTTAAAACACTGCACGAGGAAATGGGCTGCTTTGTTTTCGTCATTTTTTCCGTCTTTATTTTTCTAAAATCTAATCATTGTTTTTCCTTTGACGTTATTTCTGTGTCTAATACCGGTCTGCAAACATTAACAGGATATCACTGAGCCTGTGGGTTACTGGGGTGCCTTGCTCTCTGTGCTCATGTCTTCCTCTCGTGACCAAAGCACAGTTGTATGAAAACTCTGTGCTGTCGCTGATGTTTGAAAAAACTAAAAAAATACATTGATGTGACACTGTTGTCAGTTTGGTTACCCCCGCAAAATCAAGGTCATTCATACTCTTGCACGTTTACACACTTAAAGCCAATATGTCTTATGATCATTGCTTGTTAAGCCTTTTGGCATGTGTCCTTACTTGTGTGTACTTGCTTGGCCTGGCAGAGAATATTACAATCTTAAATGTGTTTATTTAAAACATTTATATAATGTTTCAGTTCATCAGTTTGGCTATTTTTTAGACTTTGCTCCATGGTGTATTTATAAGAGACTACATGTCTCTCCCGCAACACTTTCCATCTGAATCAGGACCGTACACACAGAGAGCCCCAGCTGGGAGATATATTATTAAAGATTGGATTGTGGATGCTGTTTGACTGGCTGACAGACGGAGTGGCTGGGGGTTGAGTCCTTGGCTAGACGGACAACCTGGCATGTTCCTGACTGACTGGTTTGTTACCTGGTTGGCAGCAGACGGTCTTCGTAGCTGAATGACTGAACACGCTGTGCCGCGCTGTCTCTCTGACACGGTAACTAGAAGACTGGCCAGTGGTCAACTGGTCTAACCATTGACGGACTGCCTGTCTGACTGCTGGACCTTCATGGCTGGATAGCTGGGAGGTAATCACGGTGACTCACGTGCCAAACATGCGACTGCACATGATTATGTACTGTAATTGGAGTAATGAATGAATGAATGAACTAATTGATCCACGGACTGCCTGGAACAGGCCGTGACTAACCCACTGCCTGGCTCGCGTCTCTGGCCGCCTGGAAAAAGTGCCAAGGGCTGATACAATGTCTCTGGGTTGGCTAACTTGTTATGTGTCGCTCTGACTTCTGAAATGCTGAACTGATGGAGCGTCTGGTTGGCCTTGGCCAACCGAGGAACCAGGCGGTTAGGGGAGTGTCCAGCTGGACTCCTCTGTGTTTCACTGGGTCACTAACTGGCTTACATAGCAAGTCTTCTCTGCCTTCTGGGCTCCAGCGTGAAGTGTTTCATGTCTTATCAGCCGCAACCATTTGCTTCTACAAAGCTGCTCTCCCTCTTTCACGGTCCCATTTTCCCTCTTTTTCAGCCCATCTTCTCTTTTTCAGCCCATCTTCTCTCTCTCTCCCTCTCTGTCTTTCTCCCTCCCTCTCCCGTTCTCTTTCTCTGCTTGCTATCTACTGTTCTCCCCGTAGCCATCTCCGTTTGTATTCTGATCTCCCCCTTCATCTTTCTTCCATAGTTTCACGCTGCCAACATGCCACGCGTTTCTTTCTCTGCAGTCAATTTTCCACCTGTTTTTCTTTGTCATTCCATCCCTTTATTTCCCTTTTAACCGCCTAGTCTTTGCTCCTATTTTCTCTCCTCTTTTTCACCTTCCCCTTTTCTATCATGCTCAGACTCATGATTCATGACTATCTTGATGCTTTTTTTCCCCCCAGTGCTAACTGCAGACACCAGCATCCACTCGCAGCACTGGCATTTCTACCTTCACACTGAGACAAAAGTGTCTGGTGCAAACTGATAAAGAACCTTACGGAGGCTTTAAAGTGAAACAGTGCAACTGTTGGCAGATACCCTGTTGGTGTGTGTGTGTTTGTGTGTTTGCGCGCGTTTGTGCACAGTTGCTTGAATAATACTAAATTAACTCCACAAAGATTTCAAGCTCTTGACCTTATGAGACGATAAACCAGAGGGTCATTTGAAGGAGGAGGAAATTAAGTTCCCCTAGTTAACACAAATGAGCCCAATTATATCCCAAAAGGATCAGCTATTAATGATGAAATATTAAGCAGAAAACCACTTTCGATTTCCCATGGCACAGTCCCTGATATGACAATCTGCCAGAGTAGGATCCATAGAGCAGATGTTTGTGCTACTGAAATGGAGAAACGAAATGAAGTGTTGCTGTGAATAGTTCCGGTTTACTACTCTTTTTGCCCTGAGCTTTAAAGCTAATGTAGCTGCTGGTAGCCATGGGTAAGGCTGAGTCATATGTTTAGGTCCCTGATTCTTGCATTAGATGTTAAAAAGTGTGTCGGGTATTGTGTTCAACTTGTGAGTCTGTGTGTTTGTCATCTGGTAGAATCCGGTCCTGGAGATATGGAGTGGAAATGAACACAGGGGGTGGGTTTTGGCCACTTTGGTGGGTATCGATCTCTCTGTGGATAGATGCAAACAAAGCCCCGATCTTGCAGGTTGAGATCAAAACTTAAACTGAGTTTGGAGCTGGGTGTGGTCTGATTAACTATCCACTTAGAACTCATTAAAAAACGTTATTGTATATTTAAAGGTGGATATATTTTTTTACTTGTTGTCTCACTGCCATAAACAAAAGAGAATGGCTGACTACATTACCTGGGAATCAGATAGTGCTGATCCTTTTGTATAGATCTAACGGATTGATACAATATACAAAGTTGGCTTCAAATTTGGTTTCCAAAAAAAACAGCTCGGCTCAGTGCTCAGTGCATTTTATGACTTAATTGAATATAATTATGTCCCTCTGGTTGCAGTTCAGTCTGTTTGACATACTTTGATTTAATCAGAGTTTAACAGTCCATCATGACGTCTAATTTACTTTCATTTTGGAAGGTCTCTGTTTACCTTTGACTTTGCCTTTAAATTGAGTTATTTATTTGTATAAGTATGAACCAAATATTAAAGGTGGCGTAATGTCATTCTCTTTAAGCAATGCGCCAAATAATCTCTGCCAAAATAAGCCTTGAATTATGATTATTTGATAAATCCTTTTTGTCAATACATTTTGGTGTCTCCCTAGGCTGTTGAAAACATAACGTTTATGTTTGCGAAAAGAAAGAAAAAGCAAAACAAGTAATGTTACCTTATATTTCAATTGTTTTGCCATTTTAGACATATCTTTCAGCATAAATCTAACTGTCTTCATCCTTTTCATTGATTGGTAGTCTTTGGGCCTTTGTTGATAGAGAAAGAGTGTTTTTGTGTTTATTAACACCATAATTTATGTTGAGTCAATTCAGCAAGCACCCTACGAACTACTAATGGCTCTGAAAAAGTATTGTCGGGGAGATGTTTAAGTATGTTCCGCATTAAAGACAATGGGAACCCATTTTTTTTGCATTTGATTATGGCAATGATAATGATGATGTTGTGAAAAGTATACATTTAGAGCTAAATTCTTATTATGTTTTATGGCTCTTTTTAAGCTATATATTAAGATTCAACAAATCTAAAAATGATGAATAAATAATGTTTTTTTTTTTCCAGATATATGCTAATACAATGCTCTGGGTCTTTTTGCTTGTTTTAAATTGTCTCTGGTTGTCAGTCGTTCATGTGTACGTTTAGGTTGTTCTTATCACTTGAAATTGGTTGTTATTTATTTATGCACAAAAGTTTTCAAGAGTTTGCAGCTGTGCTGTTGGCTCTGCAGCACTGTATCTTGGCACAGCAGTGCTTTCATGACAATTAAAACATGTTGTTTATTAGGTATGCTTTTTGTGTTCTAACATTGTAAGTGTTAGATTGTAAACACTAAACACAAAGAGCAGATAATTCTACTCGGACTGTTTTTAGTCACAAGAAAAAGTGCACATATTTAAGTACTTTTACAAGAATACACTATCTTTACAGCTGGGGACATGTAAGATTAATGAATAATATCATACATGTAGGCCAAATATTATTTTATCCTTAATTTACCTCTTAGTCATACACAAGTGAACATGGAGGTAGTTGTATTTCAAGCTTTGTTTACTGAAACAAAAAGCAGATCAATTTCTAAATCCGGCTTTCCTCTGAAGCTCTTCTCCGTATGGATCAGAATCCCTCTGCCTGTCTTTTTCTAATCTACACTTGATTTGAATCTATTTCAATATCAAGGAATGACGCCGCTGGTTCTGTCATTGTAATTTAATCATCCATTTGACACCCTTTAAAGCAGTGTACCTCTCATTGATTAATTTGTTATCGTTTGGAATGTGAATGAATTCCCTGGAACGGAAAAATTCAGTACAAAATGTGTAATCATTTTGATTGTGTTTTATAATCTCCATAAACTGCCTCATAGTTGAGGAGTGTTGGGTATTACTAAAAGGCTGCTCGGTTAATTAGATGAGATTAGCCTTTGATTAGAAAGTGTTTTAATAGGCTTGGTTTCAGTGGGATTACAGCCTAAGGCCTAATACCATAACTCACTGCTCCTGATGGATACCCTGTCACTCAGCAAAGTTTTTTTTTTCCCCCCATGGGTATCCTAGCTGCTGTCATGTTTCTCTGTTGTCTTGAACATGCCTTGTGTCTGCGTGCGTGGATCGTAATACACCCTCTATTTCACTCTGCAACATTAAACCCTCTCTTTGCTTTCATCTTTGTTAACGGGTGCTCCGATATCATTCTGCGTCTTACAACAGCGTCTTACCAAAGCAGAAGCCTCTTCCTTCTTTGTTTTTCCCCTCTTGTATATTTCTCTCCTTTAAGCGTTGTTGTTGTTGTTGTTGTTGTTGTTGTTGTTCTTCTGAGTCAGGTGAAGGTCCCCACCGGAGTCATGTAGAGACAGACAAAAGCATAAAACAAGACGCTGAGAGTGAGAAATAAAAGACCTGAAACTTCTCTCCCAAAAATGCTCTGTTAACAGCTATAATGCCCCCCCCCCATCATAGAAATTCATATATTCTTTAACTACTTAAAAAACATTGTAAAAATGTACATACCAAACAACCTGTGACTCTTCCTGTTTTATCTATCCTGCTCCTTTATTGAATTTTGTCTGCAACAATTCATGGGTGTATTGCAAAGAGTTGCGCCCCTCTGGGTATGATCGAAAAAAAGCAAGATGTTTCTTTTGAAGAAAGGTGTAGCCCTTATATTTTGCAGCAACATATTTTCAATGCTCTAATTTTTTGGTTTGTGTTTCTCCCTGGTGCAATGTTCACAACCAAGCTGCTGGCTCCTCCTGATATATGTTCCTTTTCCTTCCTTTAATCATGCTCTGATGGTAATTGCTGTAATGTTCCTCCAATAGCGTCTTTCTCTCGTTATGCTGGTCGTGTAGGAGGGACCCTATGTGATGCTGAAGAAGAACTGGGAGCTATATGAAGGCAACGACCAGTTCGAGGGCTACTGCGTGGACCTGGCTTCCGAGATTGCCAAACACATCGGAATCAAATATAAGATCTCCATCGTGCCAGACGGGAAATATGGAGCCAGAGATCCAGAGACAAAGATATGGAACGGCATGGTTGGAGAGCTCGTCTATGGGGTGAGTGGGGATTTAAAAGATGTGTTATTTAGTTTGTCTGTTATCCTTACCACCATTATTTTATTCGTTGGTCAATCTAATGCCAGAAAGCTGTATGTCTGCCTCTCGGGGGCTCACAGATCCCAAGAGAATGTCTTTCTATTGTATTTTAACGCCTCTTTATTCAATTCAACCTCAGTTTTTGGCATATTTTTCAGGACGTGATATATTAAAAATGTTTTAGAGACATCTTTGACACCGCTCACATCTCAGCATTCACATTGGCACCATCCCCAAACCTGCAGGTAAGAATATTGCTGCAACAGGGATGCGTGTCAGAAATCGACAGTGTAACTACAAAACCCAGTTTCTCTCGAGATGTGTTACGGCCCCACCTGAAAATTGCTGGACAATATTCTTCAATTTAAAAGCACTCTACACAATAGCCCAAAATGCCACCTGCTCAAATCTTTAGGAATACAAATGTAGTGTGTGATATTGTGGGGGACAACAAATGACAACGTACTGCAGTGCAATCCAGCGCAGACACATCACGCAGAGGTCAGACAGTGTACACTGCAGAACTATTACATTGTGTTTTTATGGGACCATCACACAGCGCTGAGAAACGTTTCAAATAACTCGCATGGGCCATAAACTTGTCTCGATCTCTGGAGGGCTGCACTTATTTTCTTGAGAATATGGCGACCTGGCTTATTATTTATCGTCAGCCCGCATGCACGGTGGGAGACCTCACGTGGCTGCTCCGATGCAAACTTTATCAATATGCAGAGGACAGTGCCGGCCCCTCTCTTAGACTGGAGACGTCGCTGCGGAACAGACGGAAGCGACCACATTAATTCGCCTCCAGAATGTGTATAGTGGAAGGTGACACAGCAGAACGGCTGCATTGACTAGTCAGGTTTGATTTGGTGTTTTTTTGGCCTTCACCTCTTTGTCGCTTCACACTTGCTTTCATATATACCACCCCCCCCCCCTTACTCGAGGTTTATCGTTGTGTCTTTCTTTCCCTTTCCTTTCATGTTGTGCACATATGTCCCCCTGCTCCGTAGCTCTAATTTATTTCATCTCCCCATCTCTGGTGCATTGTGGTTTTTTTTTTGTTTGTTTTTTCTTTCATATTCCTGTGCCCTCTCCTCCGCTGTTTTCTTTCCGTATCGCTTCTGATTTCCTTGTCTTTCATATGCTGTTTCTTCTCCTTGTACT
Source organism: Colistium nudipinnis (assembly GCA_016785305.1). Classification (NCBI taxonomy): domain Eukaryota; kingdom Metazoa; phylum Chordata; class Actinopteri; order Pleuronectiformes; family Rhombosoleidae; genus Colistium; species Colistium nudipinnis. Next base: position 57,890 of record JAFBJU010000522.1, on the reverse strand, counting down.
GCAGCGTCTTCGCTGCTCGTCGCGAAGGATGTTATTTGATACGCAGTTTTATGTTATGTTGCTGCCTCTTTGCGCGATAAGACTGCAGACGTGGTTAAGACGCACTTAGCTACTGAGAAAAAGACACTGGCAGTGCTGAATGAGTAATGCTTTGGACAGATTTTGGAAGCTTGAGTGCGCACACATGCAGATTTGAATGAGAGCCTGCGGACTAATTCATATTCTGGCTGTGTGATACTACGTATGAATTGCATTCCACTGTTTTTCTCCTTTTTTTTTTTAACACTTCGATCTCCCCGTTTCCCCTCATCCACAGCATCACTTCCATTTCCTTGCCTCTCTTCTTCATTTTCTTTCTGCTGTCGCCCCTGCTTCTATTGATCCTGTTTACCATCCCGTCTGAAATTTTGCGTCTGAAATTTTATTCCTCTTTTCCCTCAGATTCTCTTTCAGGAAACACAGTTCAGAGACACTTGCTCCTCATCTGTTCTACACGTAGAAGCTGCAAATGATCCGCAATGTATCGCTAACCCCCCCAAAAAAACACGTGCTTTTGTCCCGCTTTTCTTTTTGTTTTTTTGCCACAGAAAGCTGAAATAGCTGTGGCCCCGCTGACCATCACTTTGGTGAGAGAAGAGGTGATTGACTTCTCCAAGCCCTTCATGTCCCTGGGTATATCCATCATGATCAAGAAGCCACAGAAGTCCAAACCGGGTGTTTTCTCTTTCCTGGACCCACTGGCCTACGAGATCTGGATGTGCATAGTGTTCGCTTACATTGGAGTCAGCGTGGTGCTGTTTTTGGTGAGTGATTATTAGGAGGAGAGATTGAAGGCCTATGGTTTGAGGATGAAAGAACGGCACTCTCCTTACCTCGTTACCTCCGGAGGCGGAGCCAGTGAGTTGCGGCATGCCCATAAAAAGAGGCGTGACCATGACTTTCATGGTAGCCTTCAATGTAACCTTCCTTTTTGATGATGTATCACTCAAATTGATCAGACGTCTTAAAACCCTTCCATAAATGAATGCTGACGATCATTTGTCAAGCATGAGCATTCTTTAGCTAAATTATCTTTCACAGAGAGCCTCAGCATGTTAAAGAAAAAAAAAATCGCTTCCACACCAGTCACAAAAATTGACCCACTATTCTGTTTGCATAATTGAACTGTGACACCCACTCCTTGACATATATATCCCGCTCTCTTCATTTGCCTCTGTACGTACATGCATACGTACCTGCATATGTATTCATAAATATATATGCACCAGTCTTTCTTCCTTTTATTAAGCGGTAAACCCCTCCCTGTACCAGGTGAGTCGCTTCAGTCCATACGAGTGGCACGCCGAGGAGCCAGAGGAAGGTACCACGGAGCTGGGCCCCACTGACCAACCTCCCAACGAGTTTGGCATCTTCAACTCCCTGTGGTTCTCACTCGGCGCTTTCATGCAACAGGGCTGCGACATCTCGCCACGGTAAGAAAACGCGTGGCAGTGTGTGAGACAAACGCAGAGCTTTCCGAAAAAGGCGGCGTGGTGTCAGACAGACACGGAATCGGAGCGTGTGAGTCAGTGGGCAGGATGTGTGTGTGTGTGTGTGTGGGCTGGGGGTGGGGCGTGCGTGTCTGTCTAACTGTCTGCATCGGTCGAGTGCTGTGGTATTAGGCTCTTGTGATTCAGACTGTTGACAAGCTGAATCACCTCTCCGAGCACTTTAGAAGGTTTCCCGGACTGATACTCCAAGACACTGTGAGTTGCAAAAAGATGTCAGAGGGCTTCATACACAGACACAGGCGCGCGCGCGCAAACAACACAGAGGTGTCTTCTCGCACAGGCCCGCGGTCATGTCCATGTGGGAGACTTTCTAGGTGTCTATTCATTTTTAATGCCCCACCGAAGAGGCAGAGTCCAGCTGTATTTTTAGTATATTTCAAGAAATATGGCATTTTATTATTGATAACCTGAGAATGCAGTTTAGTGAAATATTCATGGCCGTCATCCTCAGGACCCTTTAGGGAGCAAATCGGAGGAGAGAAGGAGCGGTAGGGAGAAAATCAAAGCACACTATAGAATAGTATAGAGTAACAGAGTGATGGATGATGAGCCGAAACAGAGCCGAGCAACTTCTACGCCCGCTGACCAAAGTTCACTTTCTTCTTCTTCCTCCTCTTATGTTCCTTTGCCCTTCTCTCTTGCTCTTTCATCCATCTCTTTCACTGTCTCTCCCCCTCTCTGCCTCCTCCAGCCCATGTCGTCCCCCACTTCTTCCCTCTTTACAGTGACTGACAGGCCAATTCTAGGCCCAGCACACGGAATGGAAAGCACACACCAGCCGCGCACAACCACCCACCCACAGACACACGCATGGCATGCACGCACGCAAGCTGACACTGCTCACACGCGCACACACAAAATGTGCTGTTTCACAACAACCCAACACACACGCATAGATGCATGTGTATAAGCTGGAGCTGCCATCGGGATAATGTGATACTAAATATAGAGTCGGTGTTCATAAATCAATCTGCCCTGTCACTTCCAATACAGCACAACTCCTCCGTAGGCCAGGACTATTTCAGTCAGATTATAGTATCAGAATGAGAAATCTGACACTAACACACCTTTTCGTCATCTTTCTATTTTGTTGACTGGACTTTTCACACAAGTGGGAAAGTGTCACCGTTTTCAGATGCAGTCTCAGAGCTGATATATAAAAAAAAAAAAAAAAAAAAGGTCTAAGACTCAGACTATGTGGGGTACAGTATTTAGATCAATAGTGTTTATGTGACCTACACTTTTATGAGTCATTGACCCTGTTACCAGAGGTCATTGTCATTATTGATCACCATCAAGGTCAATTGGCATTTATAAAGCTCGCTGTAAACCACAAATGGAGTGAAGCTTTATCGTATTACGCTCATATACTGTATTCTCTCTGCCTCTCTCTCTCTCTCTCTCTCTCTCTCTCTCTCTCTGCTCTGCTCCATGCACCTTATTCCATGCACACTTGTCTATTTAATCAGTCATGCTCACAAAAAGTATGTTCTGGCTAAGTGTCTGCTGCTGATCAGTGGCTACTGATGACTGTGGTGACAATGATGAGCATCATCATCACTGTCACCACAATCATGCTGCATTTAATCACTTCCCCTCCCCTCCGACAGACACCTGTAGCCACTGATTGTAGAGAGAGAGAGTTTAAAGGAGGGGAATTGAGTTATTGTCCCTCCCCTCCTTCCCGAACTGGCACAAAACCCTTCCACCTAAACTGACTGAGGGAAATACATGAGTAATGACACAATCTGTGATCATGCATGTAGAGCTAGAAAACAAAAAAGAGGTACTTATCACAGTTAATTTGTTCATTAACTTCTTGATGAAGAAATTAAATAGGCCAGCAGACCAGGCTCCTGCCATATTCATTTAGGGGGTACATATGCCTCCACTGTTACACCACTGGAACACTGTTCAGCAACACTAGAGCATGTTTCAAATGTTACTTCTACATGTTCACGTATTCATTTTCTTGGCTTCCCTTCCCTCTATTAGTTGCAGAGAATTGTGTACAAACAACACAACAAACATCGATAAATAAATGGCTTAGATATGCTAAGTTGGAAATAGTGAAGAATGAAATGAAACAATTCTTTGCTGGGGAACCTCTAACAAATACCGTTGTCCTTTTCTATTTTTGTCTATTTCCGTATGTGTTTACTGGCTTAAACAATGTTGGTGCCTTTATTGTCACACTGTGGTTATGTGGACCTAGTGCGTGGGAGTTTCCTCATTGTTTTCAAGTCTCCAATTATGACATGTTTTCCCATTGACTCTGGTTGTTCGACTTTATACCCTGTTTATGTCCATGTGAGACAGTGTTATGCGTGGTGTATTGAGCTGCCATATAAGGTCCATTGGTATTCAGTGTGGGTCCCGCTCTCCCTGCTGCAGTCATCTCTGCAGTCTGAGAGACACAGTGCAGCACACACTCCTCCTCACACTCCTCTGCTCTTTTTTCTTTCAATCTCTCTTTCTGTCTACCCGTGTATCTGTCTTTTCTCGTTATTTTCTTTCTTTTTTCCGTCTTTCTATTATTGTGTTTTCCTTAGTTCAATTTACCATAGTGACACTTCCTCAAACATTTCTTTCTCCAAGACACGTAGATGCCCCCGCTCCAGCAAACACGCTGCTTATTTGTTATTTGTTATTTAACACATACACGCAATGACACACACACCTATTGTCAGAGTGACCTTGAGGTGGCATTTGCACCACCCACCTGTCATATTTTAGCCCAGGCTTTTGGGTCTCTAATGACCGTGATTGGCCTGGTCACTGCACACAGGGTGAGCTGAGAGTGACAAACAGTTTGGTGATTGGAGTGGAATTTATTTTTAAAGTGGCTATGAATAAGTGGCAGAGAAGTGACAGAGTGTACATTAAGTCAGACCTGGGGCAAGCACAATAGATTGAGAGAGGTAAGCTGATCAACCATGGACATCCCAAAGGGATTGGACGCGCCTCTGTCAATAAACATCTGAAATTACAGCTCTCTTCTAAGTGGTTGCGTACGTGTGTGTAGGTGAAGGTGTGTGCGTGCGTGCGTGCGTGCGTGCGTGCGTGCGTGCGTGCGTGCGTGCGTGCATGCGTACCTGTGTGTCATGTGTAAGTATTGACGAAAGGGCCACGGGTGTGTTAAATAGTTAATGGTAACAACAGATCCACCTAATGGCCGGACTAACTTAGACTTAAGCTTACTGACTTATTAATGATAACTCTCAAGGTTACTGATTACAAACCAATCAGTCTTGTGTTAATGACCTTTAAAGTGAAGTGATTTTTTTTTATTATATATATATATATATATATATATATAAAAATCCAATCAGTAATCTTCTCCCTGATCTATTCTATTCTTGGTGTCTTGTATTTTTTCTCCCCTATTGGGATTCCTGTTATTATTATAATTTGATCATGCCTTTCATTATCTGTCCACTGTACCTCATCTTTAATTTGTTAATCTGATTTTCTTGTATGTGTTCCTGTTGTCCTTCATGCCCATTTGTTTTAAAAGCAATTACGGTAGAGTCTGGCTGTTTCAATCAATCCCTCAGTTCACTTGTTTGGCCCATGTTGCCCATGTAAGCAAATTCAGAAAGCTTAAAAACTAGGTATGTCCTTTATCCTCCTTTCCTTTGTTGTGCCCTAATCAGACATTCATGCTTTACTTAAAAGAAAAAACGAAACGCTAGCACCTGACAAATTCAACAACAGTATTTAATATCCCCATTGGCTTGTCTTAACAATGACGGCAAAGCAAAGCGTACTTTTGTAATGTTTTTCTTTATTTAAAAAAAATATGAAATTCTGCTTTGGGAAATCATTCATTATTTGTGAACATAGCAGAAGTGCGGGGTCACATGCATACACGTGAGCACACAAATACATCCCTAATTGGAGTCTTTTTGTGAGAAAAATCAGGTGCCTTTTGTGTGTGTGTGTGTATGTGTGTTTGTGTGGATGGTTGTGTATTTGTGGGAGAGAGAAAGAGGAACAGCATGCCATTAATCTTTCAAACAGAAGATTGCAAAGGCAATCTGTTGGCTATCATCGATGATACATGACCAGCTATAGGATGACTCGCCAGTTGCATACTAACACTCGCGACACAACCACACGCACTCACAGACAGCCCACACATTTAAACTGCTCCGAACACACATGCACACTCACACGCAAAAATATAAGTATATGTGACCATATCACACATCACCATATACTGTATATGTAATGTACACACATACAGTTCACATACAGTACTTGTCCCCATGCTTCCACACGTGGGCTCATCTGATTCAAGGATTCGCCATCAGCATCTAGTAGATAAACATCTTTTCCAACTTCGCTCCAAGGCCAAACGTCGCTTAATACCCCCTTATCTATTTCCAGTCATATACACACGCGCGCGCGCACACACAAATCATGGGCTTCACATTCAGAAGAAGACATGTTGTTCATCATGTCCTTGAGCAATCCATCTTCCTGGTCTCTGTAAGATCAATCATGACATGAGCCCCACTAATGAGAAGATATAGTTTTATTTACGCCATGATTTATCCCGTCAGCATCTATTTTGGCTCTAAAGTCATTGACATGGACATCTTACACCACAAACAGTGGTACATTTCGAGGTTGTTTAATATAGGGTTAACTGTATCGGTGCAATGGAACTCTGTCAACGTCTTGAATAAACCTAAATATCTTAGGCCTGAAAACAGCTTTATATTTGTGCTCTTCTCGTCCTCTTTTGCTTTGCCATGCATTTTCCCCGGCTCTCATTCTTTTTGATAGTCCAATCAAATCACACACCCACTCCAGCAGCTCAGATTAAAACGCTGCCACAGCTTGTTTACCAACTAACCAATCAGAGCACACGCACTGTATGCCTCTGTAGGAGACCGGGTAAAACCTTTGAATGAGTTTCTCAATATGTCAACCCTCCCCTCCGATCCTCTCAATCCTCCCTGCCCTTCTTCTCCTTCGTGGCCGTCCTCCTCATAACAACTGCCATTTTGGAGATTAGAATTTTTTTCTATTACCATTGACATTATAACCATCAGAGCGTGTCAAATTAAGTTTTAGTCCTTTATTTTTTGCACTCCTATCACTATGATGATGGCGAGAATAGTTTTTTTTTCGCCATTGTCTTGTAATAAGTATAAAAGGCAACCAACAACTCAGTCCATCACAGTATACACCACTTTCATTCATTCAGGTAAACAGATCAATACCTCAAGGACAAACACCATCAATTCATATTTGTGCGTGCGTGCGTGCGTGCGTGCGTGCGTGCGTGGGATTAAGAGGTGTGCTGGCTTTTGAAGAGGAGCAGAGTGTGGACTGGGTCCAATAGGTGACAATTTATGCTGAGTCAGGTTTCACTACATCTTACAGACCTCACCGCTCTTTTCTCTATCCAACACACACTCCTTAAAATAAAATGATCGCAAGCGATAGCTTTGGTGTGCCGTCACAAAACAGCTGCCTGTCCAACAAACATTTTTTAACCCGGAATTATCACATTTTTATGCAGCCTCTGCAAAGTGTCCAAACAAGGTTTGAGTAAATATAAAAAACATAAAGAAATACATTAAATTGTGTTTGATTATTTCACTGATTTACTGAGGAACATGAAAAACATGCATCTATTAATTCTTTGAATGTTGCATAGATTACGTGACACCTGAAAGGGATAAGCGACAACAATGCAACAGCTATTTCATTTTTTTCCACTTTACATGAAATAGGAGGACCGCACGCATATGTTTTAGCCTCTTCCCTGCATTTCTCAATCGTGGGTATTTATGTCACTCTTTGTGTAGAATTCATGGACTTTTCCTGACTGCAGCACTTACAATACAACATTTACATTTTCGCCATTTTCGCCAATCCTTCTCTCCGTTTATCACTCTTGCTTGATATCCTCCCTTTTACTCAGTGAAAACAAGTCCATGTAAACAAAATGAATTGCCACTTACTCCGGTGCTTCTGCTCTCAACTGATAGATAAAGCAAGTAAACATGTAGCAAAAGGAAACAGAGAATGAGGGTAGTAGAGGAGAAAGAGCAGCTTGATTACAATCTTTTTCATGCAGCCTCTGTTATTGTTGGCGCTGAATTGGTTTGAGCGATGAAACACAATGGGCGGGTGTGTAATCTTCACAGTCGCACACACACACACACACACACACACACACAGTCGAAAATGCTTTATACAATTAAAGTGTATTGTGTTGCATGTATTTGACTCAGGGACTAACCTTAATTATGTTTTCTTCCCTCTGTTTGTTTCCTACGGTCTTTCTTTTATGCCTTTTTTTATCCTTTTAATCTTCAACTTCATCTTTTCCTTCATTTGCATCCTGCTAATGTCTCACCTGCAATTCCTTTCCTTTATCCTTTAATTCTTTCATCTTACACTATTTACGATATTACTTCCCTCTCTCCCCCCCCCCCCCCCCCCCCCCCCCCCCCCATTCCCCCCTTTTTCCTTTTCCCTGCCTCCATCTGTCTTCTCTCCAGGTCTCTGTCTGGGCGGATTGTTGGGGGTGTGTGGTGGTTCTTCACCCTCATCATCATCTCCTCGTACACAGCCAACCTGGCTGCCTTCCTCACCGTGGAGAGGATGGTGTCCCCCATCGAGAGTGCAGAGGACTTGGCCAAACAAACAGAGATAGCCTACGGGACATTGGACTCAGGCTCCACCAAGGAGTTCTTTAGGGTATGGACCTAACACACTCTTTACTTTATTCCCTTAGAGGTTACAGGCGTTAACTATGTTCAATCAAACTAACCTTCTACTGAGCTCAGGACACAGAAAAGGCAGAAAGTCTCAGAAGACCAGGATGACTATACTTACCCCTTGCTGGCCCCCCGTTGAATACTATTATTAAAAAGTCATCAAGTTCTGCAAAACGAGCTGTTTTCATGCACACCTTTATTTGAAAAGGTTTCAAGGGTACCAGTACGAGGACGTTAATAAAACAGAAAGCAAATACATTATCCCCCTCTACAGAAGCCTAACTTTAGCTAAGCAGCAGAAATCTGCTCAGAGTGTAGGTGAGACAAGCGGAAGGGACTGATGACAGTATATTCTGATTTACAATAGTCTAGGTAGGAGAAGTGATGGACGCAGCTGTAACGGAATATGAAAACTACTGGGAGCTGTTGACAATTAAGTGGTGAGAAGTAAATGACAGCAGAGTGGAGTGAAGTGGCCCGGGGAGGCCTAGAGTGGCTTCACCCATGGACCTATTCACCTGTATGGATTGCAATCACACAATAACTCATAAACAAATGCAAGCGCACATGTACACCCAATGCCGAGAAGGACAGCCATTTTTTCTGCCGACATTGGCAAAACACCAGCGTCATTATTTGCTCACACGCACACACCTGCTCCGTCACGCACGGCGATGCTTTGTCGGCATATTCCAAATCGATTGTGTGCTCAGGCGTTCTTTGTGTATGTTTACCAATTTACAGTTATGCTTTCGTAAAGACGCGCACACTGGTGTGTGTTTGTGGGGACGTGGGGGAGGCGGAAGGGGAGGAGAGACGTTTTAGCAGACAGTTTGTGCTCCTGTGAGCGGCTCTGGCATCATCAACATAACGAGCGGCCTGAAATCTGTGGAGGGTGAAAAAGCAATTTACTCTCCCTCAGCTGAGGGGGATTCACCACCACCATTAATTATCTGTGTGTGTGTATGTGTGTGTGTGCGTGCGTGAATGCATGTGTGCGTGAGTGTGTGTGTTTGTGCGTATGGAAGCATGAATGTATGCATATTCAGCCCAGCTTGCACAGTATGGGTATTATAATACACGTGCATATGTGTGAGTGTGTTCAGCTCATCACATGAGAAGATTTGTGTTGTGATGTTTATTCAAAAGGGGTTTTCTATAGTGTAGATGCCTGAAGGTGACTTGCAGCATCCGTCCATCCATCTGCAGCCTCACTCATTGTTAAAGAACATGGACAGTGTAACACTTTATTGTCACACACGCATCCCCCCGAGGCCAGATCCTGCTTTAAACGTGCACAGCCATCGCCGTCTCTGACACGCTCGTACACACACCGACGCAAACAGTAAGACGCGTACACAGACTTTGCCAAGCAACACTTAACTAAGTGTACAAGACATGGACGGATGGATGGTTGGATGGATGGATTGATTAAACTTGAGGAATTGATGGAGGAAATTATATTTTTTAAGTGGTCCGACTTTTTGGAAAGGGGTTTTGATTCGGGGTTATGATTGGAATGCGTTTCTTATATTTGGAACCTGTCAAGCAGAGAGATAGAAAGAGATAGGAAAGACAAAGGAAATGGTACAATGGAGAGAGGAGGGACCTGATTGTCCTCCTAAATGTGAGTTCCGTTTTTTATGAGATAGGTGTCCGTCACGCCCCTAGCAACGCACTCTCTCACACACCATCTCCGGAGGCTGGTTTCAGTAGCTGAGGCCATGGCTCGTCGCTTGCAGAGCGACAGAATAACACTTTATCACCAGGAGAGAAGGGGAAACAGGATGCTCGTGGAGGATGACAGTTTGACTCCTCCACTTGTTATTTTCACTCTTGAGTACACACAGTTCACACGCACACTGTCGCAGGTCACCTTTTGGGGACACGACGTAGACTTGAGTTTATTTGCTGGCTATTTTAACCATGACCACCATTCGTCAAGCCATAATCTTTAGCAGAGCTTTTGTCCCTAATTGGGTAACCCTTAGGCTATGGGCAGGTCTATAGTTACATGTTTCTTCCCAAAACACACTTATGAGCACACACACAGAAAGCACATTATTTCACTCACTAACTTGCAAGCCTGTGCACAGAAGTGCACATTCATGCACATGCACACATTTGCATGCACATATGCACGATATACACCTTCCAATATAATCTATTGCATCAGGCCAGACAAACTTTCCTACTCCGTAAGAGCAGGTGAGCCAATTCATAACTGCACAATCGGATTAGTATGCTACCATTCCAGCCATGAGCTCATTTAAAGTGAGATTGATGCTTGACTTATCAACAGAGAGGTAGTGTTACATTTTGAGTGTGGTTATAAATGTCATTATATGCCAGAGCTTCAAAATGGAAGATGAAAGACACAACCCTCCACCAGCTGTGCAATTATATACAAGGACTATAATAGTAAAAACTCTGAGCAGTTTGCTCTTCATCATTGGAGAAATGACTGCAGTACAAAGTCAGTCCTGTCCCCTTTTTTTTTTTTTTTTTTTTGCACGGAAAAAGGTGTCTAATCAATAAACAGCACTCAGTGTCATTGTGTCAACATAATGAATAGGTTGTCCGTTAATCCATCTAGCCTCGAATTTTTATCTTAGATGCGTCCTATTTGTCTGAGAGGTGGTGGTGTGTGTACTTAAACAATCAAAGATGTGGTTGGAGGAGCTGTACACCAGTGAGGTGTGAGTGTCCTTCCAGTATCCAGACAATCAGCATGGAATCATCGTCATTCGTAAATAATGAAACCGTAATTATAATATTGTGTGTAACTGTGCTGTTGTGCAAAAGCCCACAGTGTCTTTGTGTCTTTTTTTTTTGTTTTGCCCCAAGCCCATTTATTCCTACAGAAGACACACTTAAATGACTTAAAGCAGCTCAAGTATGTGTTTTTAAGTTGTGAGAACTATACTAGCACAGCTGAGCTCTCCAGTTTATAAGCAAACCTCATTTATTTAGGACTAAAAACTTCATTTGCGGGGGACTACTTTTAAGGGTGGATTCGTCCACATTTGGGTACCGAGTATTCGCAGAAGCGGGTTATTATACAGTTCAGGGGACTGACTCGAAATAAACTACATCGGCTTTGAGGAAATATAACGGTCAGGGCTCATTGATTTGTTTTGTGGGCTTTTGCACAACAGCATTAGTTTTCATGAGAAAAAGCTACATGGCTACATGCGCACTATAATTATCATGGTTTATCACTATGATGTGTAATTCATGATTCTTCTCATTACCCCCCCTGCCCCCCCTCCCCCCATGCCAATGCAGAGGTCCAAAATAGCCGTGTACGAGAAGATGTGGTCGTACATGAAATCCGCCGAGCCGACCGTCTTCACCAAAACCACGGCGGAGGGTGTGGCGAGGGTCCGCAAGTCCAAGGGGAAGTACGCCTTCCTCCTGGAGTCCACCATGAACGAGTACACGGAGCAGCGCAAGCCTTGTGACACCATGAAAGTCGGGGGCAACCTGGACTCCAAAGGATATGGCATTGCGACACCGAAAGGCTCACAGTTAAGGTAGGTGGAATACTGTAACAATGGGAAACAGTAGCCGAGCCGGTACTGTACTATTGCTGCGATATTCCACCCACCCTGCTGTGCCTTTTTTTTTTTAATTGCTACACCTAGATAAACCTGTCACTGCTGCGTGGTGAAAACTCATTTAAAGAATTCAGTTACAATCGACTATTATACGGTACCAAGTTTTATGAGGATTTCTTAAGGCCATGTACAGTACAGATAACTCAAGACAAGCCATCAGTGCGTTTTACTTATTTAACGACCAGGTTTTCACCCAGCAGCAGTGATAAACAGACAAAGTTGTTGAGTATATACAGATCACGTGTTGCATCTCATTTTTCGTCCCTTTTTGATTTCTGTGTCTTTCTCTCACTGGCTGTCTTTTCCTTTCTTGTATTGTTTCCTGACTGCACCCTGCCACCTCTCTGTTAAATTAGGGCCAGTTAGCTCCATTCCTCTGTCCTGTGTCCGTGTCATCTGTCCATCCCTTTGCGCTCTACGCATCCATCCCCTCTTCCCAGTCGCTCTTTCAATCACTCTTTTTCTCCCCAGGGCCACCGTACAGGTAACTGTCCATTTGTCTCTCGTCTTGTCCCTGTGTTCCTTTCGCCCCTGAGAAATGGTAGTCATGATGGTGATAATGATGATGATAATTATTCTAGGTGAGAGTAATTGGCTGGATATGACTTCAAGGAGGGGCAGAACCTCACACTGCTGCCACTACATCCAGGGCCACAAGGGGGAATTTATAGATGGAACAGTTCACACAAAAACGAAGAAATTGGAAGTAGAGGGGCCTGACCGATGGGGGGACTAGAAAGTAGGATCGCCACGTAGGATCCCACACCGAAAATTAGAGAGACGCCATTGGAAGAGTGACTTCAATTGAACAATGTCAAATTGAACCCCAATCAAGTTGTCATCCGTACTACATAGTACACAATGCGTGTGTCTTTTGACGGCAGCACATGGTGGAGGAAACATGAGAAACTGAATTTCGCCGATATCCTGAATATACCGAACATCACGGTGTGACAAGTTCCTGTTGAGAGAAAATAATTGAGACAATTCAGGAAAGTCGGACTAGTTGCTCTCTCTTCTCTCCCTCCACCTCTCTCTGTCAGCAATTCGGATTTGCCTTCTGACGGCGAAACCAAAAACGGCACATCAGCCTCACATCCTGTCCCTATAACTTTCCCCTGTGTGTGTGGCGAAAGAGCCCCTCAAAACCAAAGTCACTAGTCTATCTCTTGTTATTTACAATGACAGGTTTTCTTTCCCGTTTATGGGAGAAAAGTCACAGACAGTGGGTGGATAGGTTCTCTTTTACCCACCCCCCCCCCCCCTAAAAACTCATTCCTGGGACTATCCACGGTTGTCTGTGGCTTCTCTCAGTCAGCGGAAACCCTCTCGACCAGGAGCGCGCATGTGGCTGGGCGTGTGCACGTCGAGTGAGCCTGCCTCTCCTTTCACTGCACCAATCGTGATCGTAATTTGACTTAACGATGTTGATGGGAGCAAGGAATTCCCTGATGAATAACACGAATGATAGGAATGTATATGCTTTCTGAAGTAGTACAGCTAATTTGGATTTGATTATTGATATGTGACTATGATCATGACTCACAGATGCGTTTGAACTGTTTTTTCCTCCATATGTCTTATGTTGATAAGATCAGTCATGGCCTGTAGCTTTGATCACCCCGGAGAACACCGTTTCTCTCTCTCTTAATCTCTTGATTATTTTGACGCAGAGTGCTTTCGTGCCTTTCAGTCAGTGTTGGAAAGATGAGTAAATGTGAGGCATGAATTTATTTTACCACGCAGTCTACCCGGACACTCTGAAATGAGAATCCCAGGTAGGCCAGGAGGCGCACTAACGAGGCAGACTAACAAACAAGCCGTCAGTGACTACAGTAAATGTTTTTGATTCTTTTAACTGGTTTAAAACCACGAATACAATCATTTATGTCTTTCAAGTAGTATTTTAAAATGCAAAATGCAAGTTAATGTTGACAACATCACTAAAGTAATGAGTTTATCTCCCCTTATGAGCAGGCCAGGAATAATAAAGCTCAATATATACTTGCACATGCAGTATATTAATGCCTAATACTTAGCCCTGTGTTTTCCTGAATGTAGTTTGGAGGTCAATCCCTTCAGGGGTGTGAGCAGGTGGACTGTAGGATACTGGAGGCAAACAACCACAAACACACATACACAGAGCGGGAGGGGGTCAGAGCAGCAGGCTGCAGAGACCTGGTTAACACAATTTATACCAGCAATCTAACACTCACTGTGGTGCATTGTCGGTATGGGCAAAGCCGCGCATGAGAGGCAAAAAAACAACAACATATACTTAAAAATAGAAAAATGGGTTTGTGAACAGAAATACATGTGAAAAATGCCTCTGAAATAAGTAAAAAAAAAAAAAAAAAAAGTCAAAGAGAAAGAGTAGAGAAAATGTTGTCTGGGGTGCATCTGTACCCTCTAACCCACCGTTGTCGACCCCTCTAACGTCTCCCTCCCTCTCCTCCTGGTTTCCTCTTCCCTTCTTCCTCCTGGCTGTGGTCCTCGCATCCATCGTGTCTGTCTGTCTGTCCCCGCCCCATCCTCTGCTCTGACCAAACTATCTTATCTGTCCCTCCCTTTTTTACTTAAAGAAATGCGGTCAACCTGGCCGTGCTAAAGCTCAACGAGCAGGGCCTGTTGGACAAATTGAAAAACAAGTGGTGGTATGACAAAGGAGAATGTGGCAGCGGGGGAGGGGATTCCAAGGTTAGCCCTCACTGTCTGCCCACCCCGCCACTGAGGGACGGGGGCCATCCACCGGCTGGCCAGCCTGCGATGGTCCCCGTCTTGGGAGAGTAACGCCGCGCGTCTGCCCTGGCAAAGAGTCGAGCTGCAAACGGGAAGGGCAAAAGTGACACCCTAAAATCTCCCGAGACCCCTTCCCGCTTCAAAAATAGGCACGGCGTTGCATCTGTTGTCGGTGTGTTTGCCTTTTTTTTTTATACAAAAAGTTCAGACCCGGTGACAAAGGTGCAACACTGTTTTTGTCGTGAAAGAAAAAAGCCAATATTCCCTGGTTTAAGCTTTAAAAAGAATAGTGGCATTTCAGGGAAAAGAAATTGGTTGACTGTATTTCAAAAGATGAATACAGTATTACTTTATGTTGAATTATTAGGGGATAAAATTGGGTGTATTTTCGAAATGCAGTGAAATATGTCTCCTTTGCGGACTAGTGCCAGTCTAAATTTGGTAATGCCCCCTTAAGAGTCCCAGGTAATTGGATGAGGGATTCACTGATGGATATGGGGGGGAAAAAAAGGATTGAGCGGTTACAGTCAAGACAGGAATATTTGCCCCCTAGTGGCCGCTCTGGGGAGAGGAGAGATGACATGCGAGTCTGGAGTGATGCTCATATAGGAGGATAGACACTTCTCATTAGCTGTTACACACAAACACGCACACCTTGTGTTTAACAGGAACATGTGGTCCAAGTTAAATCAAAGCACTAATTATTTTCATGGAGTTGACTAATTGATACAAGCAGAGTTAATGCAGGATAAAGATTTGTATTTATTTCTGAAGTACATTTTTTAGTTGTTTAATTAAAGAATCAAGCATTTGTATAACTCTTGTTCCTATTAGGTCCTGAATCTATTATTTTGTGTCCCCTTTATGTTTTAGGCACAGCTGTAATTCACTCTCACTTTCACTAAGAATCACTCGTAACATCTCTGGCCCCTCTTTCTTCTGCCGAGTGTAGGGGTTTATTGACCAGCCTCAGTTGTTCAGCTCCCTCTCCCAGTCGTAGCACAGTGCTGGCCCGAGGCCAATAGTCCTGACTTCACCGTGCCGGCCTCTCTTCAGCGTAGGGTCAGCCAAGGGCAGCATGGGCGCGTTACCTGACGTGACAAAGGTGGGTCCCACTCATATGTCTGTAGCTCGCCTTAGCTCCTCGCTCCCCCCCGGCCCCTCCTCATCGAGCCTACACACATGTACTCAGTGGGACCCATGCTAGGTCATCTGATGTGAACGAAAAGATGCTTCTTTGTGACTGAGCTGTGCAATGCAAATGTGAAATACCCTAATAACATAAAATAACATGTCCTATGATGTTATTTATGTTATTTTTACACGCGAAGAACCCCGGTAAACCTTGCAGTTTTGAAACTGAGCGAAGCAGGCGTCTTAGACAAACTGAAAAACAAATGGTGGTATGACAAGGGAGAGTGTGGACCCAAGGACTCTGGAAGTAAGGTCAGTCTCACGTTGCTGCGGCACACAGATCGCTAGCCTGAATCTCTCACCCTGAACACGCTCCAGATTACCACTGTCTTAGAAATAGCACTTTAAGCTCCCACTCACTTAGCCTGATTCATATCTATAATGTGTTCCATATAGATTGCACATCTAGGGATTATTTTATTTTTTTCTTCCTATTTCTATTTTAATGGTGGACCGTGTATATCTAAATTGGCATCAGATTAAATGCAGATTCTTCAGTCCTCAGTTCAGTCTCTAGCAATCTGTGGCAATTCCAATTTTCATTACAGTCAGTTTTAGTTTTTTGTTTTTACCTCATATACTAGCTCACGTTTGGCGGCCTAAAAAAGTACCACTCTGTCTTTAGCTTCACTGACAGTAACATGTTACCGGCATTTTACATTTAAGGTTAAGGATACACCACCTGTTACTAACAGTTTAATGCTTGGTAAAGCTTTAGTTTCCTTTTTTGTTTATTTATTTTTTTTCTGGAAGAATGCTGCTATGTGGTACTAGTTATAGGTCACACTATTCACATTGACCATTGTCAGTAGGTGGCCATACAATTCAACAAATAAGGAGAACATTAGTTAATAGTTTTCAATAATGAATGGATCATATTTTCTTTATTACATTGTTCAAGCTAAGCAATGCCTTCCCCTGGAATTTAAAGGCTTTAAATAAACCATCAAATTGCATTGTTCTTGATCAGGATATTTTTTCTGAAAATATTCATAAATGACAGAAAGTACTACCATACTGTAAATTGAATTGCTGTCACAGCTAAATTATACTGCACATCTCAACATTTACAAACATTCATTGCAGTTGTTTTTCATGGTAGAAAAGATATCCAGGAAGATTTTGAAATGTAGAATATGGGAGTTGCCGTAGAAATTTAGAACAGGCTACTGGAGCCTTTAATTAAGTTCACCACTAGTCAGAATAAAACCTTCTCTGTTATACATTGAAATTGATGATGCTGTTTTGATATAACTGTTGCAGTAAGTGTCTAGATTGCTCTGTAGTCCTATTGTATGTATTGTGTAGTATATGTAGCTGTTGTGGTGATCATAGTAATAGTTGAAATCCTAGAAGTAGACTGTTATGTGATAATGTTATATGTGTTATATAATACTGTAATGTAAAGTAGCAGAAAATAGTCTAGCATACTAACATATTACTGCAGTTTGTCTCTCAACATTTATTTTCTCTAACGATCTCTATTTCTTTGTGTCTTTCTGCTTTTTCCTGCCTCTTTTCTACACGCTCACCACTCTCCCTCATGTCTTTTACTCCATGTTGTTCCCTGCTCCTTACTCATCTCATTCGCTCTATTATTTCCCATCCATTTTCACCTCACCTCACCTCTAATCGGCACTCATTTTCTTTTTCATGCACCCATCTTAAATATCCCACCACCTCACCTTACCTTCCCCGACACTCGTCCTTTCACACTGCCAACACTTGGCATTTCCTCCTCCCCTCCCTCTCTCCCCTCTGTGGCTTCCTCTCTCCAGGACAAGTCGTCTCAGGCTCTCAGCCTGTCCAACGTGGCTGGGGTCTTCTACATCCTGGTGGGCGGCCTGGGCCTGGCCATGCTGGTGGCCCTGGTTGAGTTCTGCTACAAGTCACGGGCCGAAGCCAAGCGCATGAAGGTGGACCTTAGCCCCCCCCACTGCCCCAGCCCCTCCCCCAGCACCCAGAATCTAGCCACTTATAGGGAGGGGTACAACGTGTACGGCTCCGAGGGGGTCAAGATATAGGGGTAGGATTTAGAGGCTCCCATGTATAGGTGGGGTAATGGTGGTGAATCATGGTGGTGGTGCCGTAGATTATTGTATTGTCGATGTAGAGGCTGTCGCAGCGGCCCCGTGCAATGTGTTGTTCTTCATACGATGTGATGAGGATGCGGTCAAGCATTGTGGAACCAATGTAGCTCTTTATGTTTCTTCCTGTTTTTAGTCACATAAATCGGCCTATATATTTTCTTAGAACAATTGTCATCCTTTAGCACCTCACCCCAGGCTAGAATGGGGTCAGATGTGTGACTACAGTTTTGGTTCCATCGTCTTTGGCTGCAGATGATGATGATGATGATGATGACAGTGATGTTGATGGTGATGCTCTTTGCTGATGACTTGACAAGGCACCTGCATTGTAAGCTGAACTAATAACAAAGTATTGATGCAGCAGGGATGTACAACTCCAGCCCCAGAATCCGATGTCGATGCATTTCCAGATAGTGTATAGCTTCATAGATTTATCATTCAGTCATAATATGTCAGAAAATACCCAGTCTCTCAAAGATTTCACAGAACTACTTATGTCCAACCAACAGTGGTAAAGGGTCAAAATATTCCATTAATTATTGCAAGAGTTGAAGAAAAGCAGGACATGCTCAGGGTCATGATTGGCATAAACGAAATGAGAGGGATTTCTCAGAATATCGGCTATTATAAAAGTTTGTTGACGTGGTGTTCCTCATTAAAATCTATGACTGCTTCTAGCTACAAATTAATTAGCTAATGTGTGGACACCAGTCATTATGGATTTGGGTCTGGCTAAACCTTTAGATAGATGGGTATCTCGGGAAGAAAAACACCGTGAGCCATTTTGTGTCGGAAAAAGTCCAATCTTGCATAAGTAATTTGTCACAAAATCAGAAACGCATACGGGTGAAGTTGTTTTGAGGGGGACATTAAAAGCAGAAAATTCATAGCGTGTTTGGTGCATGTTCAAGGAGAGACTGGGTGTTTGACGGCTTGAGGAAAGTTTCTGCTGCACAACATTACCTTAAACCTCAGACGAATTCATGTCGCCCGTTCAGAGAAAATGCACTATATAATCAGGGGACGTTTACATTATTAAAATAAATTAAATCGGAAGATATATTTTGCCTAAGAGCGGCATTTAATTGCTTTGAATTTTTGCGTTTCCATTTGTCGACCTGCAGCCATCAGTTGATTGAACGGTGAGGAGGTGTCTTTAATACGTTCAGAAGCGTTTCACCATGGTAACAATCTATATTAGATAGCTGTAGCTCATTACAGCAGCTAATCAAAACAGCGCTTGTGGCTTTATTTTACTGACCTGACAGATTTGCATTCATTAGCTGTTGTTTATTTCATATAAATAGGTCAGCCAAGGACTGCAATTATGTACTGTAGATTGCATGTATAACCTACTTTTACGCAATTAGAAGGACTCTGTAGATTCTATATCATCTGAGTTAATTCCCACTGAACTCAACCCTTTTCCCAAGCTCTGGTGGCTTTTAGGTGGTGATGTGATTGATCTTCCGTATTCGTCATCCATAAAGTGGAGTTGTGCACCCCTGCTGAAGATGCTTTCAACAGGCATTTTGACTTATTCCAGCCCTGACAACTTGAATACAGCCCAGTCCCTTAGTGTTAATGCAGAGGAATAATTGATGAAACACTTCATATAGAATGGCTACTTAGCGATGATTAAAACATCAGTCGTGTTTATCGATGTAAAAGGCCAGTTAACGGAGGTGAAACGGTGGACTTTATTTTGATGATCTGCTTAGCCAACCATTCGGACCCATTCCAAGTCATAATAGGGGATCACCTTGATATAATTAGCAGGGTCAATACAGGGAATGCAAATGAGATGACTATGAATATGGATCACTAAATTTAGGCCACTATCTGCTCAAAAGTACCACAGTACCAACTAATAATGAAATATAAGGTTGAAAAATACACCCTTTTGAGGGTAAAGTATGACTGTACTCAGCAGCAATAACCGAAATTGTTTCAAATCCTTCTTAAGAGTTGTCACTTACATTTCTCCTTTTAGTTTTTAATTGAGCAGTACACCCTGATAAGAGATGTTATTCCCTTCTGATTCTGATTCGGATATCTGAACTAAATCAGGGTCCATTGTCAGTACATTTAAAAAATATGCATAGCATAATAATTGACAGGGATCACTCTCTCGATTGTCTTTTTGTGTAAAACCCTTATAGTGGAGACAATTTAAGATGTGTCTCAGTGACATCATTAGGGCACCTATATGGGGGGGGTGTGTCTCAGTGACATCATAAGGGCACCTATATGGGGGGGGGGGGAAAGGTTTTGGCTTTAGCAATACCAGGAAAAAAAACAGAGTAGCCCGTCTGTGTGAAGTGTCACCATGTCAACCCCTCTCTATAAATCTGAAACCTTGAAAGAAAACTCACTCCTACGTGTTTTCCTTTTCTCTGTCCAAAGTCCTCACCTTCCAAATCACGCCCTTCCAAATCCTTACCTGAATCTGTCAGATTACTGAAACCCAGAAACCCAGCAATGCATGGTCCCCTATGAAATGCAGATGTCTACATCCGGAATCCGCATGTCCACACTGGACACGTTTGGTTGATTGTTGCCTGCTTTTGCCTTCATGAGAACAGCGCTTGTATTTGGACAGTGTGATAGCGTTAGTGGAATATGAATGTTGTGTTTTCGGTGCAATTACACCACCCACATGAGCATGCAGACAATGTGATTCTCCTGCTATAGATTCACACCGATCCTCTAATTGAACAGGAGATATAGTAATGCCCCAACTAATGCAGGGATATATTATAAACAGTATAAAATCTCATTTAGAAAAACGTGTCAATACATTATATTAGTATTTATTGCACCGAGTCTATTACAAATCCACAGGGCACTTTTAAAACCGTTTAACAATTGAACGGTTTTCCATTAACCAACCCATGGAACCTTTAACTACAAACACATTTTGCATTGGGTTGCAGCTGATGATCTTATTGGCTTATCCATTTGTTTATAGTAACATTTAAGATAACGGAGAAAAACGCTAATGGTCATTTCCAAAAGTGCAATATAATATATTTAGGAGAACAGGATAGTTAAGAGTATGTGTAATTGCACCCTCAGAAGTTTGTAATTGTTTGTACGTATTTTTCTGTAGTGGGTATGTAGTGGCACATGCATGTGTAAGTGTTTGTTTTTTTGCATGTGTTTGCGTAGGAATTTCTGTCTATACCGTGTGGTTTAATTTCTTGTCCACATTTAGATAACAGACAGATGATTTTTTTTTAACCAAGTTTTCCACTCTACCACGTCCATCCCCTCCTCCGTCTTCTCCTTCCCTTTCTTCCCCTCGTGTAGCTGTCGTTTTCTGAAGCCATGCGGAACAAGGCCCGTCTGTCCATCACAGGAAGTGTCGGGGAGAATGGCCGCGTCCTGACGCCAGACTGCCCTAAAGCTGTGCATGCTGGCCACGCCTCCTTTCGACACCCCGGCCTTGCAGTGATCTCCTCCGGACTGCCCTGAAAACCAAAAACACCTGCCGTGCCTTAATGACACACATACACGTACAGACTTTGACAAGGACACACACATTTCCACACACATGCAGTAGAATCACACAGATATCAAATCACCGCATTAACACACGCAAACAGGCATCCAGTTAAGCCAATCCAAACACGCATCATCATCCCACTCTCCTGTTGCCATCGACTCATTTTACAAGAGACAAGTGAAATTCAACTGTGTATTGAACCAGAGAGAGAGAGAAAAAAAACAAAAAAAAACACCGACAACTATGGCTATCACACTTGCCTGGATCATTTTTTTTTTTCTTCCTTTTTTTCCTTTTTTGTTCCTGGATACCGTCCTAGTTTTCACACACCAACAGGAGAGCCAGCACAGACGTGCACATGACATGATATGCGAGCTGCGAACATGATGGCGAATACCGATCATGATGATGATGACGATGGGGATAAAGATGATGATCCCAGCTGACGGTGAAAGAAACAACCAAACTTCTCAGTTCCTGCTCTGTCTTCATTGGAAAACAACGGCCATTAAGCCATACCCCTTGACAACGCCTTACTGAGACTACGAACATTGTTTTCTTCACCATCATCACCAGGGTTATTTATCATCTTATCTTGCCTGCAGAGACTGAGTGCCAGGGATTATCACCCTTAGAAGACCAGAAAACTGTAAGCTTGAACGTTTCGGACCGTGCACACCCATTACTTTGCCATGGACTGTTTCAACTGAACGAAAATGATGTATTAATACACGTGTAGAATGATTTCTCGTCCCAAACCAGCGAGCTAGTCAACAATAGAACAGAAGTAACCTTGAAATACATATGTTTGGCTGATCTGGGTCATAGAAATCACTGGGGTTTGTAAAAGAAAAAAAAAACTATAGTAATTAAGGAAGTCAGTCATCAACAGCATTATCATGACAATAGAAATGCTAAATAGTGATTATCACTTTTTTTTGCCACGTGGCAAAGGCAAGGTTCAAGCTGTATATTCAGAGGTTGAAAGGAAGGTGGAAAATACATAAAAAAAAAAAAAAGTGGGAAGATTGGAAATGGCTTCCTAACCAACTGCTTCTCAATAGGAGAGCTGGGCCCTCGCAGACGTTTGAATGATGGGTGGAAATTGGAACAAATTTGCAGACTAAAACCGTGGATTTTAAAACCTCAATTTTTTTTTGGGGGGGGGAGTTCAGCCTCCAAGTCTCCTTGAAAAATTGATTGAAATAGTAAAGGCAAACCGGTTAATTTGTCTTTCATTTCATTTGGCACATTTGCCCACAGTGGGGTGTTCCGAGTAAACCATTTGTTCCAAGGTCTGTAATGCAACTGAGGATAACGGGTTTACACTGTGTGCACCTCATTTGAACTGAATTATATAGGTCTACAGGTACAAATTTGCTATTTCTCGAAAAGTGTAGACTCTAATGGGCAGTTTGGTTGTAATTTGAGACCCTTTGTTTTTCAGCCAGTGGCTGGGGAAAGGCACCAAATCGGAGAGCTTGCTTTTTAAAACTGTTGTAAATAACTGTGTAGCAAAATGAAACTCACCTGTTTTTTAACCATCTTAGATAACGATTCATTGCAATAATGAATATAAAAGAAAATGCCACTACTTGTAATTAAGATAAAAAGTCTTTTTATAAATCTACATTATATATAATACAAATAAATATATATCTATAGAGAGCTATAGAAAACATTGATCACTGATTGTCAGAGGCCGTGGCGTACCTTCTGTTATATGGCTGTTTTTTTGATAACTTGAGAATATTAAGATGCCACAGTCTTTGTGTGTCCTACTCAACACTGAATGTCCATCTGGTACTCACACGGACACACATGTAGAAACGCACGCACACATTGCTGCATACACAGGGTCAGCTCAGAGTGATCACTCCAGCACCACGAGGGGCTTGGATGGGTTTGTTTTTGCTTGTCTGTTTCGTTGTTCACCACTTTTTATTGTCTAACAGTGTTTTTATCCCCAAATCTCACTGTGGGCGGGCTGATGAGGCCCCTGAAATAATGTGTGTGGACTCCACTTTTCAACACTGAGTTCGATTCAGAGGGAGCCGATTTTGGCAGGCCTCGAGAAAGAGGGAGAGGCTGGGCCTCTGACAGTAACCGTGCTGCAGGGAAACAATGCTGTCTGACATAAGCGTAGCATTTTCGCCGCATTTCATATCACCTCGGTGCTTTGTGTTGTTTGTCTTCTCACCAAATGTGAGTCAGCCACGGTTTGAAAGCCAGGGTTCAGGCTGACGGGGGTTTGTGCTTCGTTTATTCATCGCGCCAGGCGTGAACGATTCATTTTACTTATTTTTTTTTTTTTTTATCTGTAATGTTCCGTGTGGCACATGGCACCAACTGTCATGTATGATTATATGAAAAAAAAGGGACTTTTACTTGAAGGAAGTCGTTTTTTTCTCCACAGTTATTATTTTTCTTGGCCTGGTTCTTTGCATTGATACTACTTTTACTGTGCCCAACTTCCCATCTCTCACTTCTCGGCTGTCTTCTTTGCTATCATCGCCCCTTCATTCCCTCTTCGGCAAGGAACTCCGGAGAAAGAGCCAGCGCAACTGACTACTTTTTCTGTCCGGATACATTGCAAAAGATAGTGACTGTAGGTCGATCAAACACTCTTCTCAAATCTTGAAAAGCATCATCGGTTTAAAAATCACACAACATATCCCACCGCGTATCAAATGTATTCAAGTCCAATTCCACACTTGAAAGCATAGAAACAAAATAAGACTCATAAAACAAGCATCTCAGACAGCAACTTTAAACAACCGTCCTTATGTCTGGGATTCGTTCGGTAGAATCACTCATCTAATCACTTCTTCATGTCAGTCCAGGGTACCGGTGCAGTACTGCAGTAACTAATGCAAGAAATACTGGCATTTTATAATGGATACATTGGTGAGAGACAGTTAACGCTGATCACCCGACCAGACCAGACAGGCAGGCGGTTAAATGGTACACGGCACTGACGTTTATTTCTTTGCCACCTCCAGCACATGAGATTCCATGCATATACAGCAAAAAGCTGACTGCTGGCTTTGACACTGTTCCTTTATGTCTCTCTTTCCATTTTGTTTTTATTTTCTAGTAAAAACATCAATGCTGAACTTTCTCTGTCTGCGTGTTTTTTTTTTTGCCACTCATTCTGTTGTCCACTGCACCCAGGTCGTGATTGAACGTGAGGTGTTGCACTGCTCTGTTACAAACCAATAGCATCATGTTGTTCCGTAACTGTGGTGCCCATAAGATGCAGCAACACTTGAACGCACACTGAAATCTCTTCCTTTGTTTGGTTACATTTGCGTAGACCCCCTTTGTGGACTCACAGGGCGTTGTCATCCTCTCAGCCACCCAACTGTCATGGCTAAATATGAGATTTTAATTCAGTATGAAAGGTAAACATTTTTATAGTTTTTAATTTTCACGCCCATTTGAAATTTCCAACACAGCCCCATTGGAGGATTAAACACCAAGGCATAGTCAAACCACAACCATAATTTTAAAGGCTTTAAATAGCTTTATATGGCTTCTTTTCATTTTTTTTTCTTCTTTTTTTTCTGACCAGCAGCTACAGGGTTAAAATTCATTGTGATCTTGTCATTTAGCCACTTTTTTTGCAATCCTTGGAGACCTAACACTCTTTATGCAGGGCCATCAGTGACAATAATTTCCCATTATTTCTCAACTCACTTACACTCACACACACATGCTGGTTTATTATTGACAAGTACTTCCTGACTATCTACCCAAGGCATAAGTTTTTCCTCAGTTTTAACCTTGCACTTTTTTTTTTTTGCAAACGCACTCAAATGTCTGCGCGCATTCAAATCGCCTCTTATAATCACTGGGAACTGCCTTTTCAGCGTTTTATTTTGTATTGCCTTTTTTATATCGGGGTTATCCGTGTCTGTATTTGCCTCCATCAGCTCTGCGTTATAGCCCGCTCTTTTTCAGCCTCCCCTCTACGTCGCACTTTACGGTACAACAGTACAACAAACCAGCACGTGCCAACCGGGTGTCCTCTTCGGTTGAAAACATAATGGACGCTAGGGACTTTAAAACAGTCGCCGAATGGAATATTCCTCTTCATGGCCGCAGCTGGTGAGAGAAATGCTTTCGCCCGACGTCTAGCTCAAAGAAACAAGCACAGGTAAGAAGACAAGTAGCTAATGTCTGCTGAAATACACAGAAGCCAGTAAGCTAAAGCTAAGTTCGTGAGCGTGCTCACCGATACTGCTTCTAGTCGTAACTGCTAACTGATGTCACGCCAGAAAAAGTGATAACCGAGTTTTCAAATACAGTATCTCGCAGTTTATATGTCTACAACCGTAACGGTTGCTTTTATTGGGATCAAACAGTCATAACATGCAGTAAACATAACATTATGTCCTTTAGTTTAAATGTTTGATATGGCAAATATGTTTGCTATTATCTGCATTATGTTGCCTGCTCTAGTTTAGAACCATCCAGCCTGTTTTTTTCTCCACTTTAAAAGCTTCTTAGGTAGGTTTAATCATGTTTTGGGGTGATAATGGTAATATATGTACCAGAAAGGGCTTTTAACACAACACATCTTGTCTTTATTGGGATATTTGGATTATGTTACGGATTATATATTTAACAGGTTACTAGTAACTGTACAGGGTATTTTTTTAAGTCACCCTCTTAACCCTGCTCCTATCCTACTCCATCTCTTAATTTTCTCATCCCTCTCTCATGGGAATCAATCCCAGAGGCTATTTTATCAGCCCCTTCTCTGTCATGATGACCTCCCCAGCTTTCTTTTTCTGAGGCATTTCTCCTGCTACCAGAGATCCACTGCATCCCAAAGGAGCTGGGCTGGTGATGGGGACAAACCTGAACTGGATAGATTACAAAGACGGGAACGGTGTGTTTGGGATGCACAGCGGCAAGTCAAGTTGCTGCAGAGCCCAATACACACGCCTCTGGAGCTTAGTGGAGGAATGGCACATGTGCAGCATTTCATCAAGTGTTTGCCTCCCCTCCTTTCATGCATGCCTGTAATATGTCCTACTAGAGGCATTATAGTAGATCTTCTTTCCCTCTCTTCTACATCACTTACCACGGTGCAGGCCACTGCTTTTGTGCACCATATGTTTCCCCCATTTCAAAAGCTGTTATTCCTCCACTACCTCATCAGCTTCAGACACTCCAACCCAGCCCATCAGCAGCTCCAGTATAACTGCCTCCCTGATTGTATTGCCATTCTCAATGTGTTCCTGTTCCACTTACTGCCTTGGTTGTGTGGAATCCAAAGTTCAAGCTTCTTGACGTTGCAAATGAGGCAAATTGTGATTTCCTGCTACTGAATAAAGGGCTGGGTAGTGAAATAGGTTCACACAGATTTGTATATAAATTATACATTCCAGGCAATACTTGATTACCTACAATTCCCCAGCACATTCCATGTAGCTAGAATACCTGTAAATCATCCAATGCCTCACACCAAAGCTATGCAGGCCCTGCAGCAGCACTTAGAACAGCCAAGACATTCAGTCCCAAGGTGAGATAAGTAATATCCTCAGTGCACTAGCTGTGAAAGCAGGAGATGTGCAGAGCATTGAGGATTTTGCCCTGTCAGTGAACATCCTTGTTGGACTGCTTGCTTGGATGGAGCTGCGATGAGTGTGGCTCTCAGGTGGGCAGACTACTCAGTAAACTCCCCCCTAAAAGAACCGCTCTGCAGAATATTGTCCAACAAGAGGCATACTACGAAATGCAGAGCTTCCTGCTTCTTCAGAAAGCCTGGTTTTAAAATAAAAAAAGTGTCCCTTCAGGATTTAAATGTCAGTGTTATCTCCGACTGGATGGCTTTTGTTTCTGTGTTAAGTGAAGCCTTTATTGGCCTCAGATTTGCAGTTTTTCAGAAATAGCTATTTGATCAAAATCATGGGGGTTCCATCAGTTTTATGGAAATCCTCGAAAGCTCTTTACTCCTTTAATCTCAAAGTTGTGCCGTTGTTTCCTTTGTGCCTCCATTGTGGCTTTTGCGAGCAGCATCAATTCAGCAGAGTACATTAATTATAGTATATCCTAATTCTCTCATCATTATTCTTCAAATGCAATGCAGAGAACAAAAAATGCATGAGCGAGAACAGCATTTTGTTGATCATGGAAAAGAGTTACATTTGGGTTTGAATATGTAATTCAAATTTTATTCAACTCAAAAACATGTGTATGGAAATCTAGTTTTTAAATATATGAGATGACATGGAGACAACAACAGGAGAGTATGTTTATAGCACAAAACATTTTAAAATATAAGCAGAGGAAAACATAGTTATAAAGTAATACTGCGCTTTTAATATTCCATCATGCAAACTGAACATCCCTTAGTTGCACACCACAGATACTCAGCCTCTTTTCCTGGTCCACAGATCTTAATGTCAAATCCTAATAGGCTTGTTTCACAGAAGAGATTTTCATAAACGCCACAGTAGGATGAGGTGTAAATGGTAAAATGATTAGCTGCCCCGGTTTCAAGGGTTAGTCTTTCTAGCTGTCACACTGTCATGGTTGCTGAGACACTTAAATAGAAGGCAGCAATTTGAAACGCATTGCTTATTTTCCTCATATAACAAGGCATACAATCTGAAGTGTAAAAGACAAATGGATGAAATATCAATTAAATTGTATATTTAACACAAGAACATAAATAGCATTAATATCTGTACATGTTACAGTTCTGTGTTTTTTTTTAATGGTTGAAGTTACATTATAAAGGTAAGTGCCCATGCAATAGATCAATTGGCACAGACTTATAAGTCATAGTTATTAACAGCCGTGTGTGCCAAAACCTAGATATGTATTATCATGGCATCCTTTCTGTCGCCTCACCTGTTTATTAAAGACATTATAAGGCACTGCTTTATCGTGATGTTCATACATATGCCAGCCCTCTATCTGTGTCTTTTCTTTGGCCAAATCTTAATCAATAATAATAATAATAATAATAATAATAAAAAGTGGCTCACATCTTCTTTAACGATATGTGTTCATGAATGAAGGGTTGAAAAGGAGCAGAATTGACTTATCACCTCCACCCTCTCATTTCTCTTCTCAGTGTTTTTTCCTCAGAGGCTCTGGTGATCTTTGTGCAGCTGCATTCTCTCTTTCTCCACCTGGAGACGTTCCCTCTCTATCTGCAGTCTGCCGGCCTCAAATTTGAAAAACTGCAGTCTCTCTTTCTCCAGCTGTAGTCTCTCCTTCTCCAGTTTCATCCTCTCCGTCTCCAGATCCACCGCCGTCATCCACCTTTTACCTTCCTTCTCTCTCTCCCTCTGTCCATCGTGAGTGTAGGATAAAGATGAGGTGGAGGACGAGGGCGGGCCCTGCTGTGGCGGCAGGTTAAAAGAGGAGTCGACGGACTCTGACTGGCTGAGGAGCAAAAGACGTAGCCGCTCCCTCTCCACCTGTAACCGCTCCCTCTCGAGCTGCAGTCGTTCCCTCTCCACCTCCATTTGACAAAGTCGCTCCTTCTCCACGGCCAGCCGCTCTTTCTCCACCCCCAGGCGTTCGGTTTCTACAGCCAAGCGTTGTTTCTCCAGCTCCAGTCGCTGTTTCTCAACAGCAGACAGAAACCCCTGACCCATGTTTTCAGGGTTGGCGAATCCTCCCAGAGAATGAGGCGGCATTCCCATGAGGCCAGCAGCCGGCGGCAGGTCCCTGTTGGTCGTGGAGGTCGGAGCCTTGGATGAGCCGAGTGTGCCTGGGTCATTGTGTGTATAGACGTCACCGACGTGCCCCTCGCCACGGGACTCGATGTCACTGAGGAGGGAGGAAATATCATCTTCATCCAGCTCTCCTTCCCCGTCTCCCACATCACCATCCAGCTAGAGGGAGAGAGAGCGACATCGTTAAAGGGACACTCCAAAGGCAATAAAAATGTATTCTAGTATGTTTGACCCATGCAAGAAGCCAAAAATCACAATATGAGGCCCGCACATCGTGATAATTTACTACATAATTACCACATTTATTTTGATCTCCACCATGTGCACCTACGTAAAGCCCAATCAAAACACCAGATTAATGAGAGCCACTTGAGCTACATAATGTGTTGCATAATCACTGTGACATATTAAAACTAGCTCTGCTGATGAGGACATTCATTAGGCTAATTAAAGCATTAGCAAATACTTGCCTGTCAATATAGACTACTTGTCCTCTAAACACAGGAGCGGCTTTATCTTGAGCACTTAAGGTGTCGGTTCTTAATTCTGTCCTCATTTGCATGTAAATTGATGTATTAAATTGTAAGGTTAAATCAGCGTAATCTACATACTGGGAATCACTCTGGTGTTTTGTTAATGTATACACAGGCACTACTTGAAGATGCGGCTCTCTTTCTTACTCTGTATTCACACACATCTTCCTCTGTCTTCAGGTCCGGCGGTGCCATCATGGCTTGACCGGTGGGCTCGCTGAGAGCCACCAGCTCTGGCCAGTCGCAGTGACAGTCCTTCGGAAAGCCCGAGAGGTCCAGCAGCTGGTCGCACCCAGATCCCAGAGAAGCCGCCTCATGCTCGGGCGAAGACTGTTCGTACTCCGTCTTCAAGGCAAAGGATGAGGATGATGAGGAGAGGGAGAGCTCAGCCTGAAGCTGCTTCCTCTTCATCAGCGCACGGCAGTCCAGGTAACGTCGCTTTACCTGTAGGGGGGTTGGAAAGTTAAGGAGCCAGTCAGTCAGGAGATTACAGGGGGTGAGCAATGTGATTTTTCTGTAAGGATGCTGAGGAATGAAGATGAGAGGAAGATAAAAGTATGATTTGAACACACCTCAGCAGCAGTGCGTAGCTCGCCCTCCCCTAGTGAATTGACGCCTCGTGCCACTTCCTCCCATGCCTGTCTCTTTAGCTCATTAATGGCAGTATTCTGTTCCGACATAGAAATGAAAACCATCAAAGAATTAGTTTTTTTTTTTACAATACAAATTCTGAAAAGTATTGATGGTGGCCTAGTTGTGTGATGGAGTGTTGGACCGTGGAATAGATTATTGAGACCCCCTCAAGATATATAAGGATGTAATTAACTGTATTGACCATCACATTATTCGGGCTGGAGAGTCGTCATGAGCACAGAAGATCAGATCAGACTAGAGAAAATCTGCACCTGCTGTCTGGAAAACAACACATCCCTCCTCTTGTTGATCTCCCTGATGAGAGTCTGCGTTTCTCTCACACTGTAGTTGCTTTTCCTCTTCCTCTTCAGATGTTTCACCTGCAGGAAATCCAGCTTGGCCACAAGGAGGGGGCAGAAACCCCAGATGTAGAGAGAAGAAAAACAGAAGGACAAGGAGAGAAAACTAAAGGAAAATGGAAAGACGAAACAAGGGTAAGGTAAAGAGAGAGATGGGGGGAAAGGTAAGAAAATAGAGAAATAAAAGGAAGGTATCAGAGGTGAGATGGACAAAAAAAGGACACAAAGAAAGACAGATCGCAGGTCAGAGGAAATGAGTGATGGCGCGCACATGTAGAAAAGTGTGTATTTTTGTCATTAATGCTCGTCTGTGTCAAGCAATGTAGCCTGTTTTAAAAATAAAAATAAGTAGGAAATCATTTGCAATTTCCCTGATACCTAATGTTAAGATAGATTGTATTCCCTACGAATATCCAATATACACATATATATTGATTGGTACTATAATCTGCTTGTAGGACTACGTTTCTTTAGTCCACATGTAAACAAAATATGTGCAATATGTGCTTCTAGGTTATGCTCTCGTGTATCTTCCTGATATCTATAATTGAAATAACATGTTTTTTTCCGGTTGATAATGGGCTGTGAGATGATGTTTCTAAGCAGAAAACACATTTCCAGCAGGGCGATCAGAAACGTAATGTTGTCCTTTGTGATGTGTACGCTCCCACCACCTCTAGACCACCGTAATGTGTGATATATTGTAAAAACAACTCACCTTGAGCTCACGGATGATCCGCATTCAAAACAAAATCGGAGAAAAAGCAATTTCCATGCTGCTTTCAAGTGCGCCTCAAAAGTCGAGTTGTTTGACGTTCAACTCCGGAAGAATCAGATGCGACTTTAAATAAAATGTACACACCAGCAATGTGAGCAATTCGTTGTTGACAACATATTGTTCGCATCCTCATCCGATATGTCCGCTTCCAGACAAGGAAACCGCGCTGCACTTCCTGGTTGCTTCAACGTTATTTACTACAATTTACAACGTTTCTTAGTGCACTTGAAGGTGTCGTTAGTGTATCGGCCCTATTGGTCAATCCTCCACCGCGCCCACTTTTGTCGTCATCGACACACGCCGGACACTTCCGGGTGTGTGCACTGCAGTCCCGTTCGGAATGTAGACGGTGTCTTGAGTTATTGTATGGACACTTTTCACTTCATTGTGGCGGTGTTGTCCTCCGTTAATCCCCGACTGTCTCAAATAAAACGTTTTTATGTCTCCAGTCAGACCCATACATGCTAACCCGTGGTGTTAGCGCTAGCTTCCCGAAAGCCCGCGTGCAGCCCTCCGTAGGTGGATCCAGCACACATGGGTTCTGTCCGGTGGGCTTTTCGCTGTGGGTCGTGGACACCGAGCAGGTGCGAGTGGCTGTTCGCTGCCCGCTGCATCCAGAGAGAGGAGAAGGACAGGATCGGCCAGTTTGTGTTCGCCAAGGATGCGAAATCAGCCATGGTGAGTGTGAGGGTAACACTTTCTGTAAACTTCCCTCGTCATATGATGACCGTGAGTAATACTGTGTGTGTGTGTTCTGCCGTCAGGCTGGCAGGTTGTTGCTCAGGAGGCTTGTCTGTGAGAGGTTGGGTATCCCCTGGTCAGAGATCAGACTGGAGCGATCACCCAGAGGGAAGCCTTACCTGGCAGCACCGCAGAAGGTTCATCATGCTTTTTCCACCTTGATCATTTATGTTAATCAATAATATTTTTTTACTGATGTGACTTAAGTTGGAGTTATCAGAAAACACCAAATTGGTTCCATGTTTTTAGAAAGAAGAATATTTATTATTACAGTATTTCTGATCTCCATTGTTGATGTCTGCACTCAGGACAGTTCAGAGTCAGGTGGGGCCTGGAGTTTCAACCTCTCCCATCAGGGAGACTATGCCGTGCTGGCTGCAGAGCAGGGGTGGCATGTTGGAGTGGATATCATGAAGAACACTATGCCAGGTAAATAGTGATGTTATCAATTAAAGTAGCTATAATAACTACATCAGCCTGTGTTATCGGATGCGTTGATCTGTATATATTTGATTAAACTTAATTTTCTCTAGGTTTAAATGTTCACAAGCTGACGTGATGTATTTGTATCATTTGATATTGGCAAGTAGCTATGGTAAAATACTAAGCAATATAAGAGTAGCTTTTAGAGAGGTCATCTGTGGGAAGAAAACAAAGACAAGTGATGACTGAAATAGAACAATCTCACTCTTGTATACAGTGACAATTGTCTGACTCCAGTTAAATGAAATGAAAGCCAGGTCAGTTTTGCTTTCAGCAGACTGCAGCCTAAACAGCTTCTGCATGAAATTGGGGGAAAAAAATAAAAGTGCAAAAAGTGTTTCTTGTGTTTCCCAACCTAACCACTAGATGTCACTGTGGTCTTGTGGCTGTGAAAATGTGTTTGGTGGGCATTCATTTCTTTAAATCTCCTCCAACCCCCCACCTCTGTGATTTATTGGGGATGGGGGCCATAATAAGAGAGTAAACTCAGCATGTGATAATACACTATTTTTTTAACCCTTTGTGTTATTACCGTTGACACTTTCCTCCCGCTTCCTCTCTTCTCTGTTTTCTACCCTCCCGCCCTCCTTTTCCCCTCCAGGTAGCAGCTCTGTGCCGGAGTTCTTCCGCATCATGACTCGTCAGTTTACAGCGTACGAGTGGAGCGTCATCCAATCAGCAGGCTCCGGTCACCAGCAGCTTGCTGCGTTCTACCGCCACTGGGTAACCACAGCAACCATATTACCCTGTCGTCACATTGCATTGCTGCTGGGCCCTGCGGGCAGTGTAGAAGTAAACCATAGCGGGTAATAGCATTGCCAATGTTGTTTGAAACTAATATGTACACGTTGCACGTTTCTGAACATGGGTGAATGCTACATTTTCATCTTGCATTCAGTCGTCTTTTTATCCTCACGGAGTCACAATAGTCACACATACAGCTACAACAACAACAACAACAACACACCGAATGTTTGAGATCAGGGAGGTCTGTATCCTCTCTGAGAAATATTGCCTAATACCATACGCACGCTCCCTCTCTCACACACACTCACAGATGGACAGCAAAAGCGATGGTGCTAAGTAAAGATGTGAGATTGAGAGGGTGGCACAGAGACGTCAAGCTCTGATATCATCACCACACTGTTGACTAATGGCAGAGCTCGATGGTTACCATAGCGATTAGCCTTGTAAGACTGTTATTGTGGCTCATTGGCTGTGGAACAGGGTTGCATTTTTGCTCAGCATACATACACACCCAACTCCCTTATGTGTATGGACACACTGTTATTCATGTGTGCATAGATTCCCATCTGTTGTGGTTTCAAGCTTTTGTGTCCAGGGCCATAATACCGTGGGTGCGATTAAGTCTGAATCCCAGATTCTTTTGAACATCTTTTTAATATACTCTGACATGTAAACACAATTCAATTCAAACACAATTGTACTTTATTGACATGTGGTGATTCCCTGAATGTAATTGATTTTGTTACCTTTGCTCCTTTTCCACCAAGGCCCTGAAGGAGAGCTTCATCAAAGCCATCGGCACAGGTCTTGACTTCAACCTGCAGAGGGTGGAGTTTCACCTTTCCTCTGAACCGCTCGCACAGGGCCAGGTGCTGCGCCAGACCACGATGCATCTAGATGAGGAAGAAGAAGAGGACTGGATATTTGAAGTGAGTCTTTTTTGAAGTGTGACCAATAAAGTATCCAATCCTGATTTTCTTTTGTATGGAAAATGATAGACTGGAAACAGCCCAGATGGATGCAATGGGTTAGTCACTATATTTAAAAAATAATAAGTGTGGGCATGCACACATCCAAAAGAGAAACGTGTCTGTGTTGGAAGCAGCATCTGCAGTCATTTCTCCTACGGTTGCCAGATATTAGCGGCATTCTGCCAAACTGATTTGCTTTTCACTAGTATCAGGCCTATTTTTTCCGATGCAGTGGGCTTTTTTCACATGTTAGATATTCATTTTGATGCTGTCTCCAGTGTTCGATAGTGTCCAAAGCAAGTTCTGTACTCTTCCATATGTTGGTTTTCAATTCCATTGCGATGATGGTATTTCGGAAGTGTTACAGCAGTGTCTCCTGGTTGTTTTGTCATCTACTGTTTTGAGGGACAGTTCAAGTTGTGTCAGTCTTAGTTTTTAAGCCTACAGATGGGATAGACTTAAAGTGGGGATTTTTAACTTCCACTTTTTCCATGAAAACTTGGCAACTGTATCTGATGAGGTGAACCATGCAGTACAAAAAAGAAGCAGCTACTGACTGTGAAATCACACTTTTTAAATCAGGTTCTTATTTTTTTTACTGGCTTTTTAGAATAGTAACGTATATTGCGGTAGTCGGAAGCGGCCTTTAGTAAACCAATGATCCTAAAAGTAGTGATGTGTTGGAGTTCTCTGCGCTGCGTTCTCCACTGACTGCCCCCTGGATAGGATGTGCAAAATGAATCACAGGTGGCCCCACAGAGAAACACTCACAATAGATTGCTATAGGGGGCTCTCGAATGGCCCTTCAGCCCTGCTAACACCATGACAAGAGATTAGAGGAGTGCCCCTCTCTATCAGCGCAGAGGAATCATCTGTTGCTATCGCCCCTCTGCTCTTCTATATCCCATTTCATCTCTTTTCTGCTCTGCTTGTCTTCTTTCCTCATCTTCATTCTCCATCCTCTCCATTTCTCCCTTTGACGCTTTCTCCATTATTGTTTCCTTCTCTTTCTTCTCCCTCTTAACCTTCTGCTTTCCCTCCTCCCCACTCTCCCCCTGTATTGTCCTCTCTATTCCTCCTCCTCCCTGCCTCTCACTCTTTTCCATTATGCCCAGTGGCAGAGGGATTAACAAGTGACTACTAAAAGGTTACCACTG
Organism: Colistium nudipinnis; assembly: GCA_016785305.1. Taxonomy (NCBI): domain Eukaryota; kingdom Metazoa; phylum Chordata; class Actinopteri; order Pleuronectiformes; family Rhombosoleidae; genus Colistium; species Colistium nudipinnis. Next base: position 22,341 of record JAFBJU010000522.1, on the reverse strand, counting down.
GTTTGAAAGGTCTGATCTCTTCTCTGCACTCGTGGAAGACTAATGCTGTTTTTGTGTCTGTGTTTTCACACCAGGGACTAAGAGCTCTCTTATATCGATCACACGACGATGGTAATGCATGTGTCCTCTATTTAACTATAAATTGTAGGGTAAAGAGAGGTGACGGCAACATACTATACTTTGTGCAGGATGTGTAAAAGGTACATCAGATGAGAGAGATGCGGGAGGTTGATAGAAGGAATTTAGTAAAAAGCACTAAATGTAGCTAAAAAATGATGGTATCACTTGAATGCTGACTTATTTGGTTTTCATTCAATATGACTTTTCAGTTATTATGACCTTCATATCTTTATATACAGTATGAGCATGCATCATAGCAGTTCCTTGTTAGTGCATACTGTAGTTGCTAGATTGCTTGTCCAGTTGGAGTGGCATAAAAACAGAAGGCCAACAGATATATAATGGCAACATTTGCAAAATAGTGAGTATATTAATTAAGTTAGTCAAACGGCACTATATTGATGACCACATATTTTAGACGTTTAATACAATAAAGTGTCATGACTGCACCAGCAACATGTCATCGAGAACAGTGACACACATAATCATTTGTGATCAGTGAATGATTGCAGTGACCTCTTTGATTGAGGGAGTTCGAATGAGCTGGAAGTAAATTGATTCCTCAGATTAGTGTCATATTTGAATGGACACACTCGGAGCTCTGAGTTTTACCAAAGAGACGAGATGAGCAGCAGTGCTGCTGACCTCACGTCCTCTGGCTCACCGCGTGCTGATTGGCTGCATCAGACAGCAGCTATGAGACCCAATATATCCTGCTGACCTCGGGTGATGTCATCCCCACAGGCCTTTAGACACAGATGCCGAGGGATCTCATGAATATGTTCTAGAGATCATGCTTGTGTGGCTGTATGCTGCGTCTGATATTGATGCACGTATACATCATATAGTAAGTTTACTCTCTCTGAATTGAGGTTAAATGAGGTTAAAGGTGATTTATTTTATATTGATTTGAGTCTTTTTTGTTTCTGTTTGTGCCTCTGTGTGTGTGATGCAGGAAAGCTTGCTCGATGTTGACCATCATGTTGCTGTCGCACTTGGACCAGCAGACAAACCAGGCTCTAAAGTAAGAACACACAATATGTCTAATATTCATTCACATTCATGATTGAAAGGAGGAAGGGTTCTTTTTACATTTGTTCAGTTCATTCATTCAAAGGCTAAACCAACTCAACAGTAAAATAATGACTTGCATTCTTCTTCTACGTCTCCCCTCAGCCTCTTCCTTTGTCTCTTCCGCCTCCCACCACATTTACGCTGCTGTCGTTCGCCGACCTCGTTGCCTCGGCCTCGCCTCTGACAGAGGAAGACTCCGCCTACTGGGACAGCTTCAAAGAGAAAACTGAGGCTCCACAGAGACGGAGAGAAACGCACAAGTGCTAATCACCAGCTGGCCCACGCTGATGCTGCTTTCCTATTCAACACAACTTTATTGGAAAAGCCAAAACTCACAGGTTTGTCTCAGAGGATTTCAGAACAGATTCAGCATCTTACAGCGTTAGATCTGTAGTTTGTGTAAATGGTAAACTTGTCTTGACAAATGTACACAAACATACTGGACATTATATATTATATTTGATTGTGATTAATAGAGTGGTGTCCTCCAAATGTCATCAATCTCTGCTCAAACGTTTTAGTGTGTAGAGAAAATGATTTTGGAACACATACTGAGCTCATTGATCACTGAGAATTTTGGTTATTGCTCCTGAATACATCAATACATTGGTAGAAATTCAGAATAAGCTTTCCTATTCAACACAACTTTATTGGAAAAGCCAAAACTCACAGGTTTGTCTCAGAGGATTTCAGAACAGATTCAGCATCTTACAGCGTTAGATCTGTAGTTTGTGTAAATGGTAAACTTGTCTTGACAAATGTACACAAACATACTGGACATTATATATTATATTTGATTGTGATTAATAGAGTGGTGTCCTCCAAATGTCATCAATCTCTGCTCAAACGTTTTAGTGTGTAGAGAAAATGATTTTGGAACACATACTGAGCTCATTGATCACTGAGAATTTTGGTTATTGCTCCTGAATACATGAATACATTGGTTGAAATTCAGAATAAGAATTTCCATTTCTGTTAGGGAAGGAACTATTTTATAATTTATACATAAGTAATATATTTTTACATTATTATATCCCCTAAAAAAAGCAATTTTTACTCTCTTTGCTAATTTTTTCTTGTCTTCATTTTTTTTTTGTGCAAATTTTCGATCTATTAGTGCTATTGATTCTGCCCTCATTCTCTCCTTTCCCTTTCATTCACCCTGTCCCACGTGAGCATATGCATAGAGTTGGACAATAATCCTCCCATCATTTATCAGTATTCAGTGTTGTTTCAGATCATGATCATATGGTGTTATCCTCTCTTCTTGGTGATAACATTTTCATTTCAACAATAAGGCCCAATAGTTATTCCGAAGGTTGGCTTAAGTCCTCTGGAAATTAATGTTTAGTCGATGTCATTTTCTCTGCAGTTTTTGACACTGCATCTCCATGTGTTTGTTTGTATCCTTTTTTCTCCCCTGTTTAGTTAAATGTCTGATCGCTACTGTTTCAATCTTTATATCCTGCATTAATTGAGGCTTTTATTTCTTCCTCCATGTTATTTCTGCCATCTTTTTATTTTTCTTTCCTTCACGCTGTCTCTGTCTTGTCTTTCCATCTGCTAGCGTATCTATTTTAGTCCTTGACCATCCTCTTTCCCTCACCCCCTCGTTCTCTCTCTCTCTCTCTCGCCCTCACTCTCTTCTGAGGCCTACTTGGAGACGCAGTGTCAATCTATGCATTTCTTTCTGCACCACATTAATTTGAGCGCAACCTATAATCATAAGCCCTCTCACCTGCAAAAGCATGCAAATAGCTACCATAGGAAAATAAGAGGTCAGTTAATGGGGAAAAAAACAACCAACAGCAATATATAAAACTGAGCAGCAGACAGGCATTGGTTTATCCCCTCTTTTTTATTTCGTTATGGTTGGCTCTTTTGTTTTGGCCAACTACCCATTATCTTGACACTTCTGCTCTTGCTTTTGTAACCTTTAGTGTTTCGGTATTCAAATTATTGGTATTGATGAAATGGCAACCTGCTGTCCAGATGGTTTCCATGGAGTTCCATTGTTTGTATGTGAGGGACCCAACCGAGTACAGCCAGTATGTCAAAGAAAGAGTGTGTATAGGTCAGCATGTGCATATACCGTGAATGAAAGAAAAGAGCTTGAGACATACACACACACACACACAGAGTCATCGCCTCCAGCTGGAGTGAATTAGACGTCACTGTCTTAAATCTTTCATTCTCTGCCGCAGTGAAGCAAGAGAGAGGAGGCAGTAGGGTCAGACTGGAGTCACACAGGCTTTCCCTAGAGAGAGGCCATTTTTAGTTGACTGAAGTTTACTGCTGATTTTTTTTTCTTGTGTGTGTGGAGGAGTACTTTGGTCATCAGACTGAGAGTAGGGTCTGAGGTGAGAGATGAGACCCAGCTCAGCAGGCAGTAAAAATAATTTCTGGCTTTGGAGAAGTGGGGCATGTTCCATGTTTCCACTTTCCCTGGTACGTTTTAAGGATGGCTCCTTTTAAGGTTTTAAGCGTCTTGTGGGTTGAAACTTGAAGCATTACGTGCTGCCATTGTCCCAAGTTCAGCCAGGCTTGCTGATCTGGCTGTTGTGGTCCAGACATTAAGTAAGAGCATTAATTCCTATTACTAAGAAGGACAGCTGAAGAGAAAAAGGTGATTATACAAATTCACCCCTTAGCTTTCTGCTTTATATTCATGAATTGCACTGGTTTTGGTCCCAACCAGGTGGCAGCCCTGTGGTTTGAGTTTTTTGTAAGACTAAATTAAAGAACGATGCTCACTTCATTCAAAAATAAATACCATAAGAAGTGATTTGCTGTAGTGTTAAAGATCAGACTTTGTCATGTTTCTCTGGCCTACTGGAAAATATTTTTCTTTTATTTATTTATTTATTTATTTAGATAATTGAGTCCTCGGTACTTCCAAGAGAGTGGGATGCTGCTTTGATCTGGCAGCTTGGAGTCAGCAAAGACATGGTGGACTTTGCTCTAAGGGGAAGTTTTCCTTTTTTTAGTTCAAGCTTTGAGTTTTCGCATTTACCCACATGTAAGACAGTGCTACTGAAATGGTGGAGAAGGCTGGATTTCATGGGCTTCTGGCAGTAGTTCTAATTATCAGTCATACAGGTTGATGACATTTCAGTCTTGACTTTGGAGCCCTGTCTTTCAGTGGTCTATATTGTTTGTGTTTGATGTTATCCCCACTTCAACGAATGAAAACTCCCGAGTCCTCAATTATTACTTAATTTTTGTACATTTATAATGTAATCCAGATAATTCCTAACAATAATAAGTATTTCATGTACAAAATTGTAATGCAAATGGTTGTTATATGTCAAGATACATTTTCATATTTGATTTTGATTGTGCAATATTAAACTAATACATTTTCTTTTATGATAACCAAATTAAAGCGGCATCATTTCTTCCTTTTTTGAATGTTTAATTTGGGATTTTTGTCACAGCACCTCGTCCAGCATCTTCATTCATTAACGTCTATTGACCTCAGGATGAGGTCATCTCTTAGGTTTTTTCCGCATACAGTCATACGTTTTCTTAACACAGCTATTCAACGAATCACCGTTGTTGTCGCTTCATATTTTAAGCAGAAGGGCCACCATCCTGCAGTCCATCTGCAGCTCAGTGTCCGCTGGCTTATTGATGTGTTTTGCTCAATAGTGACATTATGATGGCAGCGGCGTGGGCCTGAACGCAGTAATGGTGACGGTAAGGTATGTGTTGTTTGATTTATGACTTTCAGCAATTGTCCCATGATGATTGTGTATGTGGGATTTGACATAAACGTTTCGAAATTGGTTTTGACATGGTGACATGTTTTTTGGTCGAAAATTGATTGATGATGGTTTCATTCAGGATTTTAGTTGGAAGTAAATTTTGGGTTAGGGTTAGCCACAGAGTAACGGGTAATCTGCTGATTGTGTGAACTGGGCATTATGCAAAAGTAAACCTTATAATCCTGATGTTTACCATTATCCTAAACACAAGATCCTTCCATCAGTGACAATTAGCTAAATATTCAATGTGTCGTACACACACACACACACACACACACACACACACACACACACTCACACTCGCACTCACACAGGTTTCCAGGACATTTGCCTCTTACACTGCTACATGTGCAAAACAAGCAGCCTTAAGACACACATGCACATATTCACTCAACTTAATCACAACCACCGTCACTGTCCTATTTTCCATATGTAACTGGGGCACCTACATCTAGCCAGCTGTATTAATGCAGACCAGTGTGTGCGTGCGTGCGTGCGTGCTTGGGTGCGTGCGTGTTCCTAGCCATCTGCACAAATGTAATCTAGTGCTGCAGGCAGAACTCTAGTATCAGTCACAAGGGGACCAGGGGGAGGGGGCGGTGGGAGAGGGCAACAGGAGAGGTGCTGCATTTTCCGCCGAGAGAAAAAAAGAAACGGAGGGAAGCAGAAGGGCGGGGAGGTAAAGGATCTCAAGAAGTGATCCCAGAGCAAAACAAGGGCATACAGAAAGGATTAAGTTAAGATGTACAATATTCTGAATCAAAAACGATGGTTCAGTCCTTCCGTGTTCAGATATGCAAAGCCACTCGGGCAGCCCATTGCAGTCCTTTCCATCCCCATCACATTTAGGTCCAGTATTCATTGCCGGTGTGTTTCCTTGGCCTCTCTGATCTTTCTGTCATTAGAAAAGCTGCTGTTGTCGTGGACCTCTGTTAGAGTTGTATTTACAGCGCATCTATATAAGTAAGCTGTGTAGCTTCGTGGGGTAGATTGTGTTTTACTGCAGCGGCTGCCTTTGGTGTGTTTTGCCATTTATATATATATATATATATACCATATGACTGTGGGAGTTTTGAGTACCTGAAGTACTGTACGTCAGGAGTTTCTCAGTTTGCAGAGTTTTCATTTAATTGAACACCAACACACGCATCAACAGCTGCATCCATGCACTGTAAGCATTAATGCATGCTGATGCATTCAAAAATACAAATAAAAGAGCAACCCCCAGACCTACATGCACGCATACACAATACTCGGTGCTGGCTATTCTATTTGTAGGTTACGCGCTTGTAAAGAGGATTATAAAGGCACGTCTTCTATCAGAACATTAATCAATTCCCATCAGTTTCAGTTTGTCAGCGTGTGGATAAATGCACGTAAACACACAGAACAGAGTAATTCCCACACACACACACAAACGCACATTGAGGATCGTTGGGATTGTTGTTGCAGCTGAGGAAGACGAATATATCAAGTTCACCAAGGTCAACTGTCCAAAAGGCCAGAGGATTGTTTACTTTTAAACCGTGTTTATACTCTGCAGTCCATGGTATTACACCACATGCTACATACAGCTCAGCATGCGTTTATGCTTGGCATGTGTTTATGCATATGTGTATTGGCCTGTGCCTTTCAGACCGGGGGAAAAAAGATGGAGACGAAGGAACATTCCAGTCCAATGTTTTCACTTTAATTTCCTTATAATTTCCTCTAAAATCCTCTGTTGTTCTGCCACACAGCTTAAGCGTACTTCTCCAATTTCTCATGGGATCTGTTTTTTTGAAATGTTCTATAAATTGGATATTGAAGCTGAAGAATATGAATGCTTGGCTGCGTGTTTCCTTGACTGACAGGTCTCTCGTTCTCCCACAGATTGTCTGTTCCGCCTCAGCACGGCCTCGCTTCCCGAGCTTCGCAGCACCACTGCGGAGACCACTTGCAGGTGAGGTCATGAGGCAAAGTTGGTGCGGTACACCCGTGTTTCTCCACGGTCAGTGACTGTAAGACAGACACCTCTGGATTTGAAAATAACCCGACTCTTTTTGGAACTGTACTGGTGTTTCTTAGTCCTTCTTTTCCCACACTCCCCAATCCCCTGCTGTGTTTTGTATTTCTTTTCCTCATTGTCACGCACTGGCCATTGCCACTCACTCGCTTTTACTTCACCGAAATGTATTAATATTGTATGTCATTTTTATATCTAGTGTGTGTTATTTGTTGTTCTATTTACTGTAATCGCCTGTAACGTGCTCTCTTCCATTTGCAGGTGGGAGTAAAGAAACAAGGGTCACGCACGCAGACCACTGTGAGAAACCTCTACATCTACAACTCTCACTTTATCGCAGAAGCTGGATATTTCTGAGGAGGTATGTAAAATACACCACTTGTCTTCGTATGTTTCACCGCGCCAAAAGTGTAGCCCAAACTAGTTCAGTGTGGTGTGCGCCTTGAAAACGGATGTACAGACAGACTGCAGGTGGTGTGTCCCTGCTGTAATTAGCTGGATGTTTGCAGTAATAATGGGTTTCTCTCATAATTTATGCCGCATGATTTGATTACAAAGCAATCTGATTGGTCTAAATTAGTGTCTAATAAGAGTATGGTAATGAAGTTATACGATGTTCCAGGAAATAGTTTGCTACTGTGAGTGTATCCTTAACACACTCACAGCAACACACACACACACACACACACACACAAAACATACACCCACGCAAGCACACACACACACACACACACACACAGTTAGATACAGTTTGCTTCATCAGCTATGTATTTGTGTCCAGCTCAACAGTCCTGGACTGACTTCAAAGCCTGACACATACAAATGCACACGGTACATCATGTATTATTTCCTTTTCCTCAAAACTTTTCTGGAAAAAAAAAATGCTTTCAAATTGGCCCTGGAAAAATGAACCCAATTATTATTATTATTATTTTTTACATGACGTTTTACATAAAAAAAATTGTTCTACATGTTAAGGTAATGAGATTATTTGCTTTTGTGCAGAGAATAAGTTGTCACTCTCAACTTCTCATGTCTCATGTGCAGTGAATGTCAAGATGGATAGAACGGCCAAGGAACAACCAGCCAGGCTCTGTCCAAAGGTTAAAAAAAGTCCACCTTTTTGCCTCTATTAACCTCAGATGTTCACAATTTAACATGCTCGATTGCAATATTGTGAAATAAGAAAAACAATCTTAAGGGGACTGATTAATGCTAGATGTGGCTATGAACATATTATTAAATACAAGTCTATATTTCCTATTTTCCTATTCCTTTGACGACAGCTGTATTTATCCTCACATGTCGATCAAATGTACATACTGCAACATTTTACATGTCGTAAGGCAGCAAAATTGAAACAACAAGTGTGAAATACTTCAGTTCAGATGTTCTTCCATTGTTTTTCTGTTGGTGTCCTATTGTGTAAGTCACAGAGCAGTGAAATAAGTCATGAGCACCCCCAAAGGCGGTTGAATTGTGTTGTATTATATCGAACACTGTGTGTTGGGTCAGAGTCTAAAAACATTGCAATACTGGTGCAAAAGGTGGGTTTTCTAGTAATCCTGTCAAAACGATGTCCCACAGATATTACGCACTGATGACTGAGATTAACAAGGATTTCACATATCGGCGACCACAGAGACATCTAGGAAAAATGTATATTGATGTTCCGCCTCCCAAAGCGCTTATCCGAGGAAGATTAAACAACTGCACAAATGCATAAGGCATTTATAGAAAAAATAATAATAAGATGAAGGAACCACCACATGTACAGGGAGGGTAAGTGCTAGGGGTGGTTACGCTCGCACAGACCGACACTTGTAAATACACAAACAAAAACGCATGCAGATTCACGCAAAGGGCGGCCTACTCACACGGCCGTGTGAGGCTGCCCCTATGATCTTTTAATTTGCATGGATCAACACTAATCCTTAATCCTGTTCATCTATTTTCCACTCTAGTGACCCTGGTGGAAAGTATCAGAGCAAGGAAGGGTGGGTGGATTATTGCATGTTTGGGATAAACTCCTATGAGTATTCAGTTTGTCTCTGGATGTTGTATAACCATGTTTTCCACATATACCGTTGCATACATTGTGAATTGTATATCACCTTGCCTATCCATCTATCAATATATAATATTTATAATATCTATCAAATTGAATTACTGTATTATGTATACTTATGATCTCCAGTTGAATTTGGAACAATTTTTGGCTTCCAATCCCAAATCATTGTTTTAGATTTTAGATACATTAAACTCGAACTTTAAATTATCGTCATTCTTGTACAGCAGTGATTGAATCCACAGACGTTATGGGACGTTGTCTAAAATGTCAAACGGGCAAGGGGTGAGCAACAGTGTGGAAAGACATCAATAATAGAGACATTTACAGGCGAGCTGATGAGAGAGGGACATGGCTCTGGAGCTGAGAGGAAAGAGTGATGAGAGAGAGAGAGAGACAGATGAAAGAGGAAAACAAGTGAGAGGGCAGCGGTGATTCATTATTGAGAACCACACCCCTTGGGGCTGTACAAAACACACACACACACACACAGATGCAGATACACACACTTGCTGATGGGCAGGGTGGGTGTGCGAGAAGAACATGTAGACACGCCCCATCTGCCAGAGTGTCAGTTTAATACGAAACAAAAACTGTGTGGAGGATGAAGGTTAATCCTTTCTTCCAATACATCATACCTTCTGGCTGTTGAGGTTCCTCCTCCTCCTCCTCTTTTTTATTTTTTTTTATTATTTTTTTTTATTGTTCACCTTTGTTGTTTATTCTGTCATTTATCATTTTCCGTGACTTGTCCTCATATGGAAAGAAGAGATGCAGGACGCATCTTTGATGGAACACATATGACAAAACCAGAGCTAATGCTACGGAAAATTGCCTACACTTTCAAGTGCCAAAGGGTGTTTAGATCACAGTTTGGTTCGCAACCCTTATAGTGAAGTAAAGGAATAGTTTTCCTGTGTTCCCACAATAGTGCAGAGAATTGTTGAATTGCATAAACAAACAAAAAAAATCACACCCAGTAATCTTAAATGCTGTCTAGGCGAGAGAAAATTCAGAGAGCATCCCCTCGACCGATGCACCCATGAATAATGTCTGCATAATTCATACACCCTGATCCCACACCACACTTGTAACCCCATGTCGAATACTGTCCGCCCCCCCCCGCCCATGACTCGGCCCTGCTTCATTTGACTAATACGCTCAGTGTGTAAATTACGTGACCTTTGTTCATTCATCCAGGTCTAGCATGTGTGTGTTATTTCCATTACCACCTTAGCTTGAGCGATGCTATGCCATGGTTCCCAGGGCCAATTAGTGTAATGGAGGCATATTTGCATATGTAGAGGCCATGAGGGGGGTAAAGAGAGACACAGGGAGGCAGGATGGATGGAGAGTTAGGATAGAACTGAACAAACAGGAAGGGTAACCGATAGAAGTGAAATGGATGATGTGAATGAAATAGTACAAACACGTTGCCAAGGTTTCTGGCCTGTATTCTGTAATTCTGTTTTATTTGACTGTAATAGGCATTAACCCCGCTTGCTTCCATAGTTTGCATGGCAACTGGTTTCATTTTGTACCTTAGATGCAGGCTGTAAATTATCAACACGTTACACTTACTAAACATCATTCGCTTGCTGTTTAATGCTGGTTAAGTAATATGTTGACTGGAGGGTTGAAATAGATTTTGATCACCTGCTGTAGTCATTGATCATGAGAATATTATAACGAGTTCTACAATGTGATGAGTCCAAATGTCTGCTGTGAAAAGGACCATGGTTACTCGTTTTTTTTGTATCTGTAGATGCACTGACAAACACTCTGTTGAAAGGTAATATTTCAGTTTCTCCGAAAATTAGACTTTGTGTTTTAGGCTTGATTTGATCTTACACACTTGACAAATACGTGGTCTATTATCAAAATCAAGAAAAGAGATATGCAATTCTAAGAATGAGATCTCTGCGAAATAACTGTGATTGGTTTTTACTTTTGATCATTTGCACACACTCACCCACCCATTCAGACACACAAATGAAGAAACGCTGGTATGCAGAGTAACAGTCACAGTCTTTCTTCCATATTAAAGATACTTAGTGTTTTTTTTATTTACATCATATAAGACAGAAGATGTGCCCCCTAATGAAACCAACAGCTGTCATTAAGCCTCTTCCACGTGTACACTTGATTCTAACAACAGGGTTCATGTCCAGGGTCGGCTCTTTATGTTTACGGCGTGACACCGAAGTAGAAAACTATGACCAGGTTTTTGACACGTGACCTTACAGTAGATAGTGCTTTCCAAAGTACGTGAAGACTGAGAGAGATCCCAATTAAATGCTGATAATTATTACAAAAAAACAAAAATGTGTTTGAAACTAAACTGATGAAAGCATTTGAGGACCCTGGACATGAATAACAAGCATGAACTATGTTAGTGCTCTTGGTAAAACCCGGCAAATTAACAATATAGGGAGCAGTTTCCCGTAAAGTTTCCCCCACTGAATTCGTAGGTCAGTTGAAATGAAATTGATCGTGGCAACAGTTTATAACAATGTCCTGGGGGAGAAAAAAACACATGTTAAACAACTTTATTTTTCATTTCAAATGACAGTGTAATGCTCATTGAGTCAAGAAAAAAAAATGTTAGAAAAAAAAAGAATGTAATTGCTTTTAGAGTTGGAACATTTTCTGGGAGTCTGGAAATTTGACTTAACCAACCGGACTTAGATGGCACAAATGCCGACACATTGTGTTGGCTGAAATAGAAAATAAAGCAGTGGAAAATGTGAACATGTCAAATAATTGTGTTAATTCCGTTGGTCATCATATCCATGTCTCAGTCAAATGAGTGTTTGAAAATTGTTCAAATTTGTTTTGAGTACACAGCAGGCCTTTTTTCTATGTTGCCAAACAACAAAGTATTTTTCACCGCACCCTGGACCCATTTATGTTCATTGTGTGACGCAGCTGAATCAGTGTAGTTTGGAAGTATTGTGTGTGTGCACTGCAATGCAATGGTGCAATAGAGAACCAGTATTTGCAACACCTCCACATCAGTTGCGACTTCACTGATGGCCGTAATGCTGGGGTAAGGTCCTTTATTTAGCCTACACGCGGAATCCAGCCACTACTGAAGTTGAGTGGGGATGAGATGTGCACTACATTGATGCTACAAAATATTTAAGTACAAATTGCTGCATGTGTGCAGTCTAGAGTGCCAGTGCGACAGTCAGAGAGCACTTATGCATCTCTCCATGCGAAAGCACGCCTTGGAAACTCATCCAAGGCCCAGTAACACAAATTGTGAAATTCTCTTCACCTACTCCACCTTGCAAGAAAATGTAGTCCTTTTTTTTTTTTTTACTGCTGGATAGAAGCCAAAGGTAGTGCCCATGCACATTTTTATCTTGGAGAATTAAGCACGGTTTGCATTTGACTTGGGTGCAGTCAAAATAGTTGGTCAATGGCAGACAAATTACTAGAGATAGCCATAATCAACCACGGCTTTCACTGTTAACGATGTAGTCATAATTGACCGTCATTAACCGGCACTTCCTCCTCATTCATCAATTATGCTTTCTAATCTCGTCTTCGTGGCTTCTGGGCCTGAGTGCGACGTGTCTGCTGAGCCCTGCAGTTCAAGGCTATGTCGCTGCTCATCAGACATTTGCCGCTTGTCCTTTCTTTCTGGTTCACTATAAAAAAAATAGGCTACTTATAGGTTTATTTATTTGAAGGACATTTTAATACAATTAAAACAAAGCTACAGACACCCATAAAACCTCTGTGAAAACTGAAATGTTCATAAAATGGTCCGCTTGACCTTTGAAACAATTGACTTCATAAAAAGCTGCAAGTAATACTGAACCAGATTAAATGTTTTGGCAGGACAGGATGGTCAGTGTTGCTACGAAGACACAGGTCAAAATCCTCTGAACCCAGTTTACACACAGCCGGATTGTACGGCTCACTGATGTTGCAGACTCTGGTTCTCTATAGTGGCACAAACATATGAATGTCATTGACCGTTGGATTTAGGTACCGCTTTGACTTTGCGGGATTTAAAGGTTATATATACAAGATCTGTTTGTTGTTCTGAGCTTCTCTGCTTCTTGTGGACAAGCAAGTCCCTCCCTGTGAATATAAATCCAAATGGCTCCAGCTTTGATGGGCACTGATGTCCCCCACTAAATGTCACCTTCCTTCGGTGACTTTTCTTAACCAAGGAAATACCGCAGCTTCTTCTTATTTCACACATTATACAGGATCCACACTGCAGTTTTAAAAATGCACATTTATCAACTGTAAGTAGCACCGCAGGCTCAGACAGCATTTCTTGATTTATAGCTTCTGGTTTAGGGGTTACTAAAACTGGGATTTACAGCATCCACAGATGGGCGACACCTTTCTGAGAAAGGCTGGTGGAATAAAGTGTATAAAGGGAGGCCAACAAAACCTTTGTTTTGTCTTCGATCCAGAAGCATTGTATGCCATACATATAACCTTTAAATCAGTGTATTATGTAGTTATGTTCCCTAAGTTAAAGATTTCATGGTTGGCCCACTAAAAACAGTCTACTGTAGTTCACAGTTAATACACATATTTCATCTTTCACAATTCCTAACATTTTTAGAATAAAAAATAAGCTCCCATTTCTTTGACTGACTGGATGTATGCTTAAGTAATATTATCGATTAGTCCATTGTTAATTCTGTACAACATATTAAACTTTAAGTGATAGAAAAAAAGAAAAGAAAAAAGTATTTAGTTCATTTTGTTTAAAGTGAATATGGAAAGTAGTGTAGCCGACATGGAAAAAATATTCACAAAAATATACTTTTGTTTCTTTGTTTGCAAAATTGTCTGTTGTCATTGCATCAGGATCTAAACAGAGCGTGATGTGAATGTGAAAGCCTTTCTGCCGCTACTGCAATCAGATAATCTAATTAATAAATCAAATGAATCAAATTCAATCAATAGAGAACCTATCGCTGATCCAACCATTCGCAGTCTAATGGAAATCTTGTTTGTCTTATTTCTCCCATCTTTTTCTTAAATACAGCACATTTATTTGTTTTGTTGGTGTCACTCTCAGTCAGAGGGTACATTGCCCTTTAGTGGTTGAAACATGGTTAGATGGACGTTACTTTGTGTCTCAGAAATCCGTTTTGGAGGTTCAACCAGTAAATAATTTGGCAAGATGTAGTAAAATGAAATTTGATTTCTACTTTTCTTATGGAGAACAATGGCAGCAATGTAGCTTAAGTAACATTGAGTTGTTAACCAAACGTGCCAAATCTGTTAATTGTTCACACTTTTAAACTTAAGCTTTGACCCTTCACATCTTTGTTTGAAGAGAGTTTATGGAGGTTCTCTTAGACAAAAGCTCCTGAAATGAACTATCATGTCTGGGTAGTTGAGCTACGCTGAAGTATTTGGAAAAGCCTGAGATTTCTCTGAATCAACGTTATGTCTACCAATGGGCTTGAATTCAAATCTCATTGGTTATATTTGCAAGGGGCTAATATATACTATTATTTTTGATGTGGTAAAAAATAATGTAATTAAAAATGATTATATATGTTAATGTGAGCTGTGTCAAGTGTGCATACTGTGACTATGTTAGTATAGTACTATATTATTAGTACTACATTTTGTATATTATTGGATGATCTGGACAAAAACAGATGAATGTCATTTAAAATATTTGAAATGCCTTTGTTGCCTTCCGTTTCACAATGGAAAGAAATACACTCGCAATTGTTAAATCAAATGTTTAAATGTGGCTCATAAACTCTGACACGTCATTCCCTCCTTCATACAATTTTATGTCTCTCAACTCTAGCCAATGACGACATCATTTACACAACAAATGGAATTATAAGATAAATGAAGTGCTCCCAATGTTTTTTTTTTTGTTTTTTTGTTTTTATGTTTCAAATGCATCCATTTTGTATTTGTCCTGATTTAAACAGTAAAAAGGCACTGAGCTGGGAATCATTTTCAGTCCTAAACATATTAGCTGCTATGAAATGGCTGGATTGTTGTTGGTTATAGTTTGCTGTGAGTTGGAAGCGGGAAAGGCTATAAGATCAGCGTTACATTTTGGCATTTGTCCATTAAAGACAGTTTCTCAGACCAATCTCCTCATTTGTGCCTCTCACTTTCCTCCCTAGACGTGAACGTGTGTTTTGTAAAGCATGACATGATTCAGAGACAGTTGGAAGGGTAGCTCGGGGAGTTGTTTGTCATGTTCCTCAGCAGTGGTCTTCCTTATATTCCATAGAGAGGCCATGATGCACAGCAAGCGTTTGTGTCAATGTTGCTGTCTTCTAAAAGGTCCATTCGCTCCAAAAGCGCCATCCCTCGGCATCCATTCTGTAATCGGAGAGTGGATTTGTTGTTTTCGCACTATTCCAATGCTGATGAGTGCAACACTGGTCACACTTGTGGTCTCTCTATCCAGGAGGTCTCTACCATCGTTTCCGTAAGACCCAGGTGAGGTTCAACTGGAGAGAGCTGGGCACCAGGTATGGAGCTGGGGAATTCAGCTGGGGTTTTAGAGTAGGTCTCATATTGGGTTTCTCCACTAATCTGTAGACTTCCTTTCGGTAAGGGCCCATGTGAGACGAGCACAATTGCGGCTCCTCGTGTCTCTTAAACCACGTCTCCCTTGTGCAAGATGAGGGCATGTCGTTCACCTGAAGAGAACAGTTTTTTTAAGTTTGACTCATACATGCCACCCCAAAGGCCTGATTCTAAGTTTTCACATTATTTATTTGCATATCCAAAGGTCTGAGTGAGCAATTCGCTGCACGTCCCCCCCCCCCAGGTGTAGATCCGGCCTCTCGCATTATTCCTGTGCACCCTAGTTTGTGTTGAAGACCTACAAACTGGTTTCTCTTAGAAACATGGTCCCAATGCTATAGGATACTTTCCTCATCGAAGCCGGGGGAGCAGAGCGGGAGCTGGTCAACGAGGCATGACTGTGAGATGTCCCCGCCTCCAGGAAGTAACATGTCCCCGGAATCTCTTTGGGAAAATTGTCAGGGAGCTCCAGTCGTGAGCGAGGGACAAATGAGAAAGAACGGTCATCTTTCAGCAACCTAGAGGAGAGAAAGTTTGATCAAGACGACATAATTATAGCAAACTTAATTACTTATTAGACGTGAGAATACAGGGATTCCAGTTGGCATGCTATGCAAGAGGATACCGTAAATATTTCCAAAATCGCTGATTGTTATACGAGATGATTATGCTCCCTTGCAAAGTTTAGGGTATAGGGTTAACTAGGACCCCATGTGTCTGTATGAATGTTGCCATTACTTACTGGAAAGTTGTGGGGCTAACATTGATGCACCTCGGATGGCTCCCTGATTCAAACTTGCTGGCCAGTGTCACATTGTTCCCAAACAGGCAATACCGGGGCATTTTAACTCCAACCACGCCTGCCAGCACCGAGCCCGTGTGGATGCCTATCCTTAGCTGGGAGATCAAGGGCGGAGGAAGGAGGTGGGAGAATATTGGGGAAGGAGGTAGAAGGAAAGTACAGAGATTAGAGCAATACCATAACATGCAGAATTCCAAAAGCACAGCCAAAAAAATAGTTTCATTTCTATTTCATTTTGCCTGACAATGTAAGTGATTCACGTAACCATGTCTTCTTTCATTTCTTCTTTTTCACACTGTTGCCTATAAGCAGAATGATTGGTTGTTATGTAGTCATCTATACTATGACTATTGCTCAGGAAAATGATCAGCAGATGCCTCAGTTGATGTAGCCCTCAGATCACTGTGAATCCCAACGTATCCTATCTGGCTTTCTGGCAATGTGTTGTTCATGTGTTTATTTCATCCTGTCATCAAAGAGGACTGACCTTTACCACAACAACATACTGTAACTATGTTAATGAGTCAGATTACTCCGCTGAACTGAACTGATGACAATCATTTATGTGCTGGCTGTCCTGCCGCACGAGGGCTATCTCGTTTTAAACCAGCTATTGATTTACCTCCACCTGGGTGCAAGTAATTGCATGTACAATACACACGCACACAGGCGCGCGCACACGCACACACACACACACACACACAGCCAGTGGAACCCAGTAGATGTCTAAAGATCTTCTTGAGCATCTCATCAACCAACGCGACCGTGTGCATGCCAGCACACTGCGATGTAGTCATGGCAACAACAGGCCATGGGAGTAGTGAGGTAGAAGGAGCTCAGGAAGACAGAATGAAAGACAATTGAGATATGGGCGGTATGAGGTTTTGATTTTGTGGTGGATCTGTGGCCTTCATTCTGACACATTGGAAATGGGATTTAAAGCATATTTTGTAGACAGTTTTCTATGGATTTACACCTTGACTGAGGAAAAAAATACACAGATCAGCCACACCATTTAAGCTCTTTTAGTGTTGTGGCTGGTCGGTAGAGAGGAAAAGAGAGAGGCAAAAAATAAATGTATAAGGTGATGGCTAAAGCCTAGACATCATTGGAGGAGAGATAAATAGAGACATAGAGAGAGACAGAATGTGAGAGGGAACGATCTGGTAGGTGCACTAGTGTGACCTATTTTTTTCTGCTCAACTGCCTACAGATGGCCAGTCACTGGTCTGTCTTTACAATAGGCGACCGCTCAGACACACAAACAAATCTGTATCCAGCGCCCACTCTGCTCTTTATTCCTTAGTCTCAAAAGACAGACACAGTAACACTCATACACTCTTCCCCTGCTTTTCACTATGAGTCAGCATCCACAGCGCACGGCCCTCGGCGAGCCTTTGAGCAAATGGTGCGGCAGCACAGACAACAAATCACACTCGGGCCTCTGGCTAAACTGACAGGCAGAGATGCAGATAGACTGAGACAGAGAGAGGAGCACGTTGCTACCGAGTCAGTGCCGTCTCGTTCATTCAGGTATCAGTTTATTAGGTACATGTAAGGCGGTCCTGGCAAAGAATACTCTATGAAAACTACCGTTGATTATCATTTTGGAGAAAGTTGTTTCTGCTGGTAATGAACTCTTTTGCATTATACAGAGGTGTTTCTTGTTACCTAGCCCACCCTGGCTGGTATGACACAATTTACACCAGGTCACCATGCAAATGCTGCTTGGAAATGTTGAATCAACACTCTAAAGCACTGTAACCTGCATGGCATGAAGATTTACTAGGATGGCTATAATGGACATGTTTTACAGATTGATGACATGGTGATGGATGGTGATTAGTTGCAATGAAGAGTACATGCAAGCTAAATAATTCTTAGTTCTTGTTTCTAGTTGTGGATAAGAAAAATGGGTGTATACTGCAAAAGCGCTCAGAAATGTAAGTGGAGCAACCAGCAGATATTGCCCACTGTAATATTTAATCCCAGTAATCCCACTGATTGCTTTTTATATCTGTCACTCAAGAGTCATTTTACCCAGACATCGTTTTTATTGGTCGGGGAATGCAATGCAGATTTCTGATAGGAGAAGGGTCAAACAAGTGCTACCCCCCACGTGTCGGAGTTCGTCTGCACGGCGCGAAATAATGCACACAGGCAGAGAGCGAGAGATAACATGTGCTTTTAGAGTGCCTCTAAAGCTAGAAACAAATCGACAAATACAAGTGATAGCAGATACGTGTGTTTGGGATTGTGCGCACGCAGAGCAAGACAACGCCCGTGTGAAGTAGAAGAGCCGAGTGCGGCACCTGTGCCTCATCATTTAACCACTGTTGGCTGTGTCCCGGTGAGTTTGTGCTAAGTTGAGCTAGTGTGGCTAGCTGGTTAGCCAGTGTTGCCTGCTTATGGGACGCAGTAGAGAGCTGGTAGTCCGTGTGCTGACATGTGGACCTCAGGTTTTATCTCCTGTTGTGCCGTTGAGAGCGTTAACGTTTGGTCCAAGCTGCGTTCTGCTGTATTTATGCCCTTAATTGTTTAACTGTGACGCTGGTGTAGGCTATTGTTGGTCCTATATCATCCACATTCAAAAGGTGAATGACTGGGCATGCGCACTTTGAATATGAACATGTGACATATTATGTGCTGTTATTCCGTTCACAACTTAAAGAGAAAACGCCCAATCCATGTAAAACGGTGCACAGTTAAAACGCTTGATTCAGTTGATTACTTGTGTTTTAAAGGAGTTTTCTGCCAGAATGTTGTGATTTAGTTAACCATAGAAGATAGGCATTTTTATAACACACTTTAATAATCCCTTTGTTTTATGCAGGATACATTCTCAACCCAACCACCTTTACCCCGAGGCGACCAAGATCATCTTTTCCTGACGAAGAGGTCTCCCTATTCTTCGCTCATCCGACGTGAATGCACTTTGTGGTAGGACTTTTGATTGCCCCACATCTCCGACTCCTCCGCTTTCTGACAAATGTAAGACTTTGGACTTAAGTTGACATGAGACTTTTCTAATTGACCGCAGCGAGCTGAACTGACAATAACCAACGAACTGTGAAGGAATATACCAACGTACTCTTTAACTCTTGTTACCTCTCAAGAAGAATTTCTTTTATTTACGCTGAACTGTTGAAATACAGCTATATGGGTTTATATATTGCTATATGTGTACACTGTAAGCCTTTGTTTGAATAGTTAATGATGCGCTAGAATTCCCACTAAACAGGTACATTTTATTTTTGTCCATGTGCACATTTTTCAATACAATTTGGTTACGTTACCCTCTGTGTCCTTTCGATCATTGTGTTTATCTACCTTTCTGCAATCTCTCGTACGGTCTTAGAAACTGCACCATTTATATGTGAATATACTGTGCACCCTGGGTGGATAATAATATTAACATTTTTTCCTGTCATCCTGTTACTGCTGTCTCAGCTGTTTTTATGGATCGTGAAAGACACATAGAGCAGTAATCATTCAGGTTGAGTGCAGCAAAGTAAAATGTGTAAAGTATCACAAAATGCTGAAAAAAACGTTACAAACCAGCTACAAGAGTTAGCATGTCCAGCATTTGTGAAATAAATACTACCGAGGCAGCTAACATAGGTAACTATCGTGCTAACATTAGCTAGTCCCCCCCACGTTACTTCAGAGTGGTGAAGAGCAGAGATGTACTCTGTTTTAAAGGAATTGGACTTCTACTTTAGAACTATAATTACATTTAGCTGGTATTGTGTCTTGACTCCTGTTCAATTCCCACAATTGTATATATCTTTGAATACTCCTGCTTCCTCCCATAGTGCTTTGACATGCAATTGGTGACTCTAAGTTGCCTATATGGGTGAGTGTTTTTTTGACAGTTTTGGATGACATAATATACGTTTTGTCCCATTTTTGACTTTGTTATACCATTTTGAAATATTTTCCCATTTCTGACGTTTTTATGCATTTTAGAAATCCTTAAAATGTTGGACTTTTTTAAACTATTTTGGAAAACATACTATAGTACTAACATTTTGATCAAATTTGACCAAAGTCATTCTATGAGGCTTTTTGTCACACTAATGTGTGCATTTCTGATGTTGCTATGCATGTTTGAGGTGTTATTTGACTTTTTGACACTTTGATTGTAAGCAGAGTGCAAAATACCCAGCTACAATTCTGATATTGCAGGTAAAAATATTTAGAGCTTGCAATTTTGCAAAATCCTAGGTATGTTGATTGACGTTTGTTGCTACGTTTGTGAAAGCCGTCACATCACAATCTTCTTAATATAACATCTTTGGTGGTACGTCTCTCGTCGTTTGGCCATTCAAAGTCAAGATAACGGCATCGAATTTCCGGGGTAGGACCGACCACGGCAGGGTGGGAGATACTGAACCCCCCTCCTGCCTCCGAGGGAGAGAGGTTGGTTGCCCGGTGTAGTTTTGCCAGACTTTTCTTTATCAAAAGCGGCAAGTTTATCGACTTCATTGGGTTTTCTTGGAGATTTTTTGGTGTTTTGGCGACTCTGACGTTAAAGCACGTATGGTTGTGCAGCGACTGTCCTGAATGAGCAGCGGGTGCTGTTGTGAGCCCCTGTCGAAGCGCTCACAGGCGGTCAGTCTCAAAGTAGCCTCTCGCAGCAGAGCCAGCTGCATGCAGAGCAGTCTCTCAGACTGCATGAAATGCGCATGTTCAGAGAACCACAGCTGATTCCTCCCTGGCTTACAGAGCGCGATGTAAGACTCGGTGACTTAACGCAAGGGGTGTCAAAACTAGGGCCCGCGGGCCATCTGCGCCCCCCCAACATGTTACCATTTTCCACCTCTTGTGAGTTTGCAGGTATGCTATAAAGTGGGGCTTACATGGAATACTTAAGTTAGTCGTAGCTACATCTGTTTTGCTAGCATGTTGGACTTCAGTTGCAGTTTGAATGAAATTATATGAATGAAACAATATGAAAAGAAGTGTTTATGTTTATTTAGAATACATTTTAATGAGAAGATGCTTTTGAGTGTCAAAAATATCATCTTGATTAGTCGCACCTTTTGACGACATGCCATACTCTGACATTTACATATTTTGACGTTTCTTTCAACTCTACCATATTTTTTCGCATTTCCAACACTCCAATGCAAAGTGATTTTGACAATTTCTACTTTTTTGAAATATTTTGACGACATAAGGCTATAGTAAGGCGTTTTTTGTCAATTTCTTTTATTTTTGACGACATGCTATACTATGACGTTTTCACTTTTTTCACTTTATTTTGCCATCTACCCTATTTTAAGGCCCTGCTGAGGTTACTGTGCGAGTTTGGAGTGTTTTGAAATGTTTGACATTTTGGCCGACATAAGGCGTAAGGCATTTTTGCCAAATTTTTTTGAATTTTCGACGATATGTTTAACTATGACGTTTTCACTTTTTTCACTTAATTTTTGCATCTACCCTATTTTAAGGCCCTGCAGATGTTACTGTGCGAGTTTGGAGTGTTTTGAAATTTTTGACATTTTGGCCGACATAAGGCGTAAGGCATTTTTGCCAATTTTTTTAGAATTTTCGACGACATGTTTAACGATTACGTTTTCACTTTTTTCACTTTATTTTCGCATCTACCCTATTTTAAGGCCCTGCAGATGTTACTGTGCGAGTTTGGAGTGTTTTGAAATGTTTGACATTTTGGCCGACATAAGGCTATAGTAAGGCGATTTTTTTCAATTTTTGACGAAATGTTATACTATGAAGTTTTCACTTTTTTCACTTTATTTTGCCATCTACCCTATTTTAAGGCCCTGCCGATGTTACTGTGAGAGTTCGGAGTGTTTTGAAATTTTTGACATTTTGGCCCACATAAGGCTATAGTAAGGCGTTTTTGCCAAATTGTTTTGAATTTTCGACGACATGTTTAACGATGACGTTTTCACTTTTTTCACTTTATTTTGCCATCTACCCTATTTTA